>JAHBBA010001141.1:0-21431 GCA_018806925.1 Skeletonema costatum | reverse complement strand
TGTGACCATTGTGAGTATTTTATTGACCTTTGTGGTTTGGGGGTTTGGTGGTGGGGGGGAGTATGAGGAGTATTATGATGGGGATTGGGCGTATGAAGAGGATAATTATAATGATGGGAATGATGACAATAATGATGGTGGTGGAAGGAGGGTGTTGAATGGTATAATGAAGAAAGCATCCTCACAAAAGCATGGCTTTGCTGGAATTAGGAAACTTCGTGATTATCGGGAGCATGTCTTTGATCCAGCGTTGAGGGTGGCAAGGCGGACTTTTATCGCTGTAAAGTCTCAGTTCAATGATGAGGAATACACTCCTGGTGTACAACATGAACAGCAACAACATCAACGTCATCTCGACTATGATGATGATTACTACAACAGCGAACAGGACATTGCCTCTTTATCTCGTATGATCATCATCCTCATCTTCCTCTTTGTACTTGGAGTCATTGGAAGACGTCGTCGCATGCGCACACGATTCACCATACAACGAGCCCGTACCGCAGATGATCACATTTACTATGCCTCTCTTCAACCAGCCGGAGTATCTGCATCGTTTGGAACAAAATCTGTGGATGATTCCACGTTTCATGAACAGGAGGAAAATATGGATGGGGCGTGCAGTCATACGATTTGTGGATGTTATCCTGTGGATAGTAAGGAGGCGAATTATGCCGACTTTGGAGATGATGAGGATGACAATCATAATGATCAGTCTACAGTTGGAATGGGCGACAATAATGGCAGCAGTAATGTCAAGAGAAAAAAGAAGAAACGCAAGGGTGGAGATTTTGTCAACCGTTTCATGACCATGGCATTCAACTGTTGCTGTGGAGCACTGTGCAAGTGCTGGTGTCAAGCCTTCTCCATCTGTGCACTCGCCCAAGAGGCTCGGGAGACCCGTCTCCTCGTCCCACCTAGTATGCAACGTGTGGATTTGATCACTCATCAACCCTTTCATGAGTATGCTAGGGATGTGAATAATGTCCGTCGTCGATTCATGGAGCATGCTAGTAGGTCATGGATGCAGCATTATGCCGCGTTGAGTCATTTGAGTAGATACATCCTTGTTGGATTTGTGGTTGTTACTGCACTTATCGTGTTTACTATGCTTCTCCATCCAGCGAGTTGGTTTACTTGGGGTGATGCGTTAGTCTTGATTGCGACATTCACTCAAAGTTTCTTGGTATTGATGGTGGTCTTTGGTATCTTTCATCGAAGTGACTTGAGCTTTGATGCGGTGGTAAAATTCTTTGCTGTTGGATTTTGCATCTGCGTCCCTGTGGGTGTCGTCTTCGAGGGTTTGTTGATGAATGGACTCGTGTCAATCCTTTACCTCTGCTATTTCCTATTCTCCGTGATTTTAGGACAAACCTTTGATAATTGGGTTCAAGACAACAATTTTATCTTTTGGTTTGTGGGTGAATTGATCGGTGCCTACTTTGTTGCCGCACTCGTGGAGGAACTGTGCAAGTATTATGGATTCCGATTTGTGGAGCATCCCGATTTGATCTTCTTGACTGGTCTAGATCGTAGTGCTGAACAAGCCAAGACTGCTGGGGGCGTGAACGCGTACAAGTTTGATAGTCAGTTGGTGAGCGAATTCTCAAGATCTCAGGAAGCTGATATTGAAAACATTTCTGTTACTCGAAGTAGGAGTAGGATTGGTTCGGCGAGGAGTAGACTTCGCGAAGATGAGGAATACGACGAGCCTGAACTCCGTACAGTCCGACAGCAAGCAGCGGCAATTACAACGGGAATGATCAGCGTTGCCGTGGGACTTGCCTGCGCAGAGAACTTCATGTACGTCTTCTTCCTGGGAGGTTCTCGGGGCAATTCTGGTGCTATTTGGCAAGAGTTAATGATTCTGCTTTTCCGTTCTGTATTTCCTGTTCATGCTCTTGCTGCCGCGATGCAGAGTATCAATATGATCAAAAAGTTTGTTGAGGAACCACAAAACCACATTGGGGTCGGACGCATCATTCTTCCAGCAGTCCTTTTGCATGGTACCTTCGATGCCATCCTTTTGTCCATCACGACATACATTGAAACGAAGTATGATGAGTTTTATGCAAATGGAGGGAACGATGCCGACGGTCTACCATTCAATGCCGTGGCGGTGAATATAGTCGCGTGGACTTCCATCCTCGGATTGATGGGATTCGGCTTTATATGGTTCATGATACAAAGTAGGCGGCAAACGAAAAGATTGGCACTAGTTGAGATTAGAGGCAATCCCTGCGACGAAAAACCCACAGCTCTTGTGTTTTCGTGAACAACAACAAGTTCACATGCATAAAATATTGTTCCTGTATATATGTTAGAGTTTAGTAAGATAAGAAATCAAGCTGACACGTAGCACCAACTATAAACACTGCAGGACTGACACTTGTACGTGTCTCATCCTCCTCTCGTATCAGTGGAACAATAGTGCTCAGAGTTCCACGCCAGACACGTTGTAGTTTTTGACTACTGTCTTGAGAACCATCCGTTTCTTGCATAGATCGCCTACCACCTGCATTTTGTATGACTGCACATGGCGTACTATCCTCCCATTTCTCTCCACTACTAGCAAGTAGATTGCAGAGTGCTTCCAACTTATCTAACCGTCCAATCATTAGGAAAACAAGCGTATCAACACCTAATCCTTCCCATTTCCCACTGTCATCACCTTCATTGTCATTCTTACTTCCAAGACCTCGACTCCTCCCAAAAGCATCCGTACCACTCCAAACTCCAAAGCTTTGACTATTCAATGATGGATCAGTCAATGGTATTCCACCCAAATGTGGTCCAGCGATACAACTCGAAATAGCCGGTGTGTAAGTGTACGGAATGTTGTTGGATTTTAACGTGTCAATTTCGGTTCGTGCTCGACCAAAGAGGAAGGGATCTCCGCCTTTTAACCTCAGTATTGTTTTTGATTGTGTCATGGTACTACCATCAGTGGATGAGGATGGTTGTGTCATTGCCATTTGCAATATCAAGTCGTCGATTTCAACCTGTTTCCAACTCTTTTGAGAATCTCCCCGTTTTCCGACACAGATTACCTCACACTGTTTTGGAACTACTTTGCAAATGTCCTCGTAGGCTAGCCCTAGTGAGTCGTATAGGACTGCATCTGCTTGAGATAATAGATGCAGTGTGGATAGTGGAAGTGAGAGTAGGGATGGGGTTAGACCTGTCCCTATTATGTGTACAATGGATGGATTTTGTTGTGCATTCTGAGTCGGCGGTTTGACAATATTATCATCATCTGGTGGGCCTATTAGAGACACTAGCCTCTCGATTGTCTCTCGCAAAGACGAGTCATCGTCTGCTGATGTAGTTCTCGAAGGATTGTCACTTGAGCTACTGGCTTGAAGAAGGCTTGATGGTGATGTAGAACGTACCGATGATGGGCAATGATGGAAAGCAGCTGAAGGACGCAGAATGCGGCTTGTCCGTGCTCCACCAACGAGCAGAGCAGACGCACCACCACTAGATGATAATAATAGCGCAAGTAGCACGGCGAAGTAGAGAGGACTCAGCATCGTTCTAGTAGCCAACAGAAATAATAATCGCCCTATTACCGAAAACCGAAAGCAGCTCAGCTCATTCTTTTTGATAGGGGGCTGCGGTATGTGGGCACAATTATTATGTTGCCCCTCTTATTAGCCCGCAATAGAGGCACAATCCCCGTTTCTCTCAATATCTGCTCATTTTATGACCTACATAACCAAATATCTTTATTCTATTGAGGGGGAAGCCCTCTCAGCCCGTCAATTCAAGTGCTGTCCGCCTCCATCCAAAATTAAAATCATTATCACCATGAGATTTTCGAGATCGTATTCACGCTGCTAGTGCATCTCTGACGCAGATAGAAGCGTTTATATTCACTGCATCGCATAGAACAGCATCTTGAGGAAATGATTCCTTCGTCACTGCGGTATACACAGCGGCATCTACGCTGCGTCGGAACAAGATGTTTTCTTCCATCATCCAACAATAGCGTTCGATCCAGCCGATTCATATTCCATCACGACAATAACACTCGATTCATTGCAGGAATTTCAACCAACAATAGCTCTATAATAAATAAACTATCCAAACGAAGAAATTACAACGCTATTTCAGGATCAACAGTACAACAATTCCGCAACCTAAGCGAAAAATCTACCGATCCAACTCCTCGATCCCTCCCTCGATTCCTCATCCACAAAAACGAAGACCTTCCCGACTTATACTGCTTTCCATTATCCTTACTCAGAGAAAGAAGCAAATTCAGCGAGCAAGCAGAGTCCAGTTTAGAATTGGAGTCGCTAACCATCAATAATGCCAATTGGTACACTGCCGCATATGACACGGACCAAATTCCAATTTTGCAATTTGGAATGGCTTCATCTGGAACATTTGGGGAGTTATTGCAAAAGTATAATCCAACATTGGCAAATGAGGAAGTTATGAACATCAATGGTATCAATTACTACAAGACAAAAGAGGTTGCAATGGAGGCAGCTGCGGCAAGAGTGATTGATTTGTATGCCGAGTCCAACAAGAAGGAGTTCAAAAAATTTCGTGAGGATGACTCCGTCATGGCCTTGCGATACTGCGTGGAGGATCCAGAAATTGTAGTTGGAGATATGATTTCCATTGCGTCGCAAATGGAAAAATTTGCGTGGCGATTACATACCCCCTCTAATTTCATGTACAACTGGTGGAAGGGTAGAGAAAAGGGTTTGAGTGTCAAGGACTGTTATCACAGTCAAGATCGTGTGTACAAGCATGGAGATCATGAAGGGTGGTGTGGAGATCATGAAGGGTGGTGGAGTACAGCGACTTTTACTGACCCCATTACGTCGGAGGTGTTTCATTCCGGATTGGTGGGTAAGATGAAATGGAAAAAAAGGGAGGGTGAAAATCTCACACTTGATCAAGCACATGTGCACATTGAGGATGGGAAGGTGTATTATCAGAATGCACGGTTTGCCAAACATGCTGCTGCGGCACGTGCAATTGACTGCTATGCGTTTCGAGAAGGGGACGACGAAGTGGCAAAGAAATATCAACTGTGTTTGGAGGAACCTTACAGTGAGAATGCTATGGGCAGTGATGATTATGACAAGCTGCTAGAACGGAAACGGATGCAACAAACGACGACAGCAGCGACGACACCATCCACACGGCCAGATGAGAAGCCGGTGTTGTTCAATGCCTCGTTGAAAAATTATGCTTTTCAATTGCACAATCCAATGGATTTTCTAGCCGGTTCTTTCCAACGAGTGCGTCAATTTATGTACGAAGATTCTGCATTCCAAGATGAAACTATTGAACTCGAGGGGAAAACGTGGCACACTTCATCATTCTGCGACGAAAATAGCAATGAAATCTTCCAAGCAGGGCTTGTCAAACCCCTAACAACTGTCAAGCGAAAACTTGATTCGGTAGCTGCTGTGCCACCCTGTGAAGATGAGGTCCGCGTCAAGGATGGTAAAGTTTACTATTCATCCACTAGAAATGCCAGGCACGCCGCTGCCGCACGTGCAATCGATTGCTACCTACACCGAGAAGGAACCGAAAACTTCAGGGAGAAGTATCAACTTTGTTACGAAGAACCCTACTTTGAGGGAGATGATTCATATCAGTTCGACTACAGCTCCAAGTTTTTACGCCAGCGCGAAATTGCTATCGATGAAATGCCAGACATGAACCAGTCGTTTACCAAAAAAACAGGAGAAAAGACTTTCAAATCAGTTGCAGCATCATTTTCATTCCAGTTGCATGCCCCTGTCAACTTTTTAGAGAATAGCTACAGGCAAATATATGGTTCTACATACCCCAAAGAATCGTTTCAATATCAGAGTGTTAGGCCAAACGACATCACCCAAAAATGGTTCACAGCTACATTCACAGATCCTGGTACATCAGAAGTATTTGCGTCAGGACTTGTGGCACCGATCCAGATCCCCCCTAAAAAAGGTGTTTCACTTCGGCCTCCACTCGGCGAGGCCGAAGTTCATATCATGGATGGAAAAGTGTACTATATTGAAGAGAGGTTTGCTAGGCACGCTGCAGCTGCACGTGCTATTGATAACTACATGCATCGAGAAGGGAGTGATAGACTAACGAATGAATGCAAACTTTGTCTGGAGGAACCATACAATGATGCTGCTGAGAGGGATTCAACACACAATGACTATGATGAGCTCTTGCGTCAACGTAAAGCTACACCCGGTACAACTTTAGATGAGGACAATACTTGGAAGGGGCAAATCCCGGGCAAAGCATTATCATTTGAATTGGAAGCGAACCCCTGGAAGTTACACATTCCAATGCAACTGTTGAAAAATGTAAAGTCGGGCGAAAGTGGGGTGAAAAATGTAATGTGGGGCGATTATTCGTTCGAATCCGTCATTTTAGACGGTCGTCAGTGGCACACAGCTGAATTCATAGACCCGAACACTTCCGAAGTCTTTCGTGCTGGGATTGGTAGACGTGTAGATGCCAAGAAAAAACAAGGCGCCTTTCTGTCACCTTCACTAAATGAGGCAGAAAACAGAGTTGCTAATGGGAAAGTGTACTACCACGATCAAAAGTTTGCGAAGCATGCTGCAGCAGCACGTGCGATCGATTGCTATCTCTACCGTGACTCTGGCGACTTCTCGACAAACCAGCTCTGTCTCGAGGATCCGTACAAGGAAGGAGACGCACAAGAGATAGATTACGATGCGTTAGCTGAAACGAGAACCAATACATTAGTCGTAGGTTCACCTCCTAAATCACTGAGGAGCCAACCGGAACAGGAGCCTACACCGAAAATGTCATTCAAGTCTATTGCACAATCAAACACACCTCTTTTGCATGTTCCGGTCAACTTTTTAGAGAGGTGTTTCAGGCAAATACACGGCTACATGTACCCCAACGAATCTTTCCAATACGAATCTGCTGTTACTGCAAACGGCAGACAATGGTTCACATCTACATTTACAAACCCTAGTACATCAGAAGTATTTGCGTCAGGACTTGTTAGGCCCATCGACGTGAAAAAAAAGAAGGGCGCCACACTTTCGTCTCCACTCGGCGAGGCCGAAGTTCATATCATGGATGGAAAAGTGTACTATGCAGAAGAGAAGTTTGCTAGGCACGCTGCAGCTGCACGAGCTATCGATAACTACTTGCATCGAGAAGGGAGTGACAGACTGGTGAAGAAATACCAACTTTGTCTAGAGGAACCATACAATGATGCTGCTGAGAGGGATTCAACACACAATGACTATGATGAGCTCTTGCGTCGAAGAAGTACTGCAGCTGGCAAAGAGTCAAGTGCGAAAACTTTAGAGGAGGACAATACTTGGAAGTTGCATGTTCCACTCACTTTTTTGAAATCATATCTTTCAGAAAGGTTTGGCGTCGAATTATTTGGCGTCGAATTATCTGAAAGTTTAGGGCAAGAATCGGTTGAAATAGGAACAAGGCAGTGGCATACAGCTACATTCACAGACCCGATCACATCTGAAGTCTTTCGATCGGGACTTGTTGGTCCAATCAATGCTTATCGAAAGGAAAGGAGGAAGGGGAGAAGAGCGGGAACTCGAAGAACGGCATTGTCACCTACACTGAATGAAGCAGAAGTGCGAATTTTGGATGGGAAAGTCTACTACCCTAAATTTCTCCACGCCAAGCATGCGGCAGCTGCACGTGCGATCGATTGTTATTTCTATCGCGATAGAAAGGCAAATGGTGAGGTTTCGAAGTATCAGCTTTGCCTAGAGGATCCTTATGAGGCAGGAGCCATGAAAGAAGTAGACTATGGCGTTTTGGTAGCATCAAGAGAAAATGCCAAGTCGCTCGACAGTGTGGAAGATATGATGCCATATTTGGACGAGGATTCGGTCGCATCAAGAGACAAGACCAAGTCACTTGACAGTGTTGAAGATTCGTGGTGGCAAGAAGTCGCTGAGGACACGGTGATGCCATATTTGGATGAGAGCGACGAAGATTTTACTATTGTTTCCCGCACATACTCGGATCAGCCTACGAGAGTTGATCAAAAGCTCTCTACATTAGGTCGCATTGCTGAAATTTGGGCCGAGACACCTACAAACTCATCTGCTAGCAAGCTAACTCGTGCCAAAATTGCATCATCCACCAAAGGGCCAAGAGATTCAACAGAAAATATAATTAACTGGTTCAAACGAGTTGACCATACTCCGTCAAATATTGAGCAAGCATTGGCATTCAGCCAATTATGCAACAAAACGTTGTTGGCTCTTGCCAAAGAAAACGCGGAGAAAGTGATTCATTCAAATACAAGCAACGCAGAGTGTGCAGAAATTCAAAAAGAAGCCAAATCTATCTTGGATAAGTTGATGTCAATATCATCACAATTTGCATCTACAGATGAATCACTTGTTAATACTGAAACGTTAAATGCTTACATCCAGTGTCTGAGTCGAGTCGACGTTGAAGAAAGTGCAGCTGTTGCGGATGGGCTGCTGAAACGTATGTCTGAAGGAGAAGATAACTTGCCATCCCCAAACATCGGAACATACAATGCTGTGATGAAGCTGTGGTCCTTGGCAGATGGCGAAAAAGGAAAAGATGGCGTAAATGACACTTTCTCTCTTTTGCAGAATGCAGCTATAGCAAGAGAAGATCTTTGCCCAGATAGAGACGCATTCCAGATTTTGCTTGCTGCAAATTCGAAGGAGGACAATCATTTCAAGTATGAGCTTGCACTTGCAGCGCTAGAAAGAACCAAGGCACTTTCTCAAGACTTGTGCGGGGAAGCCTTTATCCCCGAGGCAGATGATTACAATGCAGCACTCAAGAATACCGCTACAAACTGCTTGGCTAACGGTGATTACCAACCACCATGGTTTTGGCACGGGCAGCAGTATGATGGTGGTTTCAAAGCAATGGACGATGATAAAAAATGCGAGGCCCTTGATATGGAAAAATGGCTCGAGTATGCCGAAGAAATGGGTGTCAGTCCAAGCGAAGATATGTATTTTCAGGTCATTAAGGCATGGGCAAGTACAGGGTCACTGGAGGGCTTAATTGGGGGTGACGGGGCGCTGGGAGCCGAAGAGCTAGCTAAGAAGGCAGTTTTGCAAAGTGAAGGCGCACCAAACATGAAAATGTTTTACCCTATTATCTCCGCTTGGTCTCTTTGTGGAGAAAAGCTCGGACCTGACAGAGTCAAAGAGTGGATTGATCAAATCTCTTTATTAGGCATGAAACCTGATCTCGATCTTCAAGTCGCCTATTTTGTTGCTGCGGAGAAATGGCAATCCAAGCTGGTAACCAACATGCTCGGAAATAATGTTACATTAGATGGTTCAATTGTTGAGGAAAATGCAGAAGGAGCTAGCTCCGACGGAGATATCGAGTCACTTTTCAAAGCAGCACAATACTGCTCTAGACACTTGAAAGAGATGTCTTCAGACGAAAACAGGCAGGACATCGCTGATCTTGATGCCTTCACATCTATGCTTCGCTATAGCATTAAAGCCTGGAGTCGTGCATCGGATTCTACACTTCTTCTCCCTGACGGATCAACTTCACTCGACACAACGCAAGGAGTCGAAGAGATGGCAAAGGTTTTGAAATGTATTAGTTTAACGAATCATAGTCAGGACTCGGCTGATGTAGACGAAGCTCTTGTAAATGCAGCTGGGAAGGTATATACTGAATTCACATCACAAATACGCAAACTCGATTCAACCATGAATGGGCACTTGGAGAACAATGAGAAATGTTACTTTGCAGATAGAGTCGCAGACGTCGAGAGCTCATTGAGATCGTATGAATTTCATTCGCGAAGACTTGCTTCTAATGAAAAAGTCTTGCCCGAAAGCAACAGCATACAACACAATCTTTATAGAGAAACCTTACGTGGGTGCGCGGGCGTGAAGTCATCCACTGATTATGGGCACATGATGCGAATTTGCACTTTGATAATGGATTGCTTATCTTGGCATCACGGGCAAACCGTGATCATGGGTCCAGCAAGGAAGCAGAAGATGTCACAGATATGTACAGCGATATCGCGATGATCTCTAGCACGTGTGTGAAGAATCCCTACGAGAGAATGAATGTGCTCAGAAGCATTTACGACAGAGCCAGCGATTTCTTTCCGAAGAAAAATCCTCATCACGAGAGCAATTATGCTCGAGTTGACAGAGCTGCTTTGTTGGGTTCTATGAGACGATCTCTTGGTGATTCTGAAATGACAGACTCTTTCCTAAGTTCTTTCGAAGAAGGAAAGCAAGGGCAGAGGAGAAGATCTAGACAGCGAGGTAGATAGAAGCTATAAAATTGAATGTTACATTAGAGCATGTATTACTTAAGATATACCAGCCATTTTTTTCAATTGCTTGAATTGCTGCTCAGCGCCCATAACATTTTGTACACCGACGACAGATACTTTGATCGATTTACCCACAGCTTTACCAAGCTTTCTTTTATTCAATTCAAATATCACAGGGACATCTTCTGCATGAGCTAAATCGAGGATTTCCTGTAATTTGGAGTCAATGGCACCATACTCATCCAGATTGTTGGCCATAACAACCATCTTAACTTTGTGTGCCCGAATACCACGAGCCACCTCTCGTAAGCCCATCACTAATCGTCGGCGAGATCGAGCATTCTTTTGATCTTTTGACCGTTGCTGTAACCTCATTAACTCCCCTAGCATTTCAGTTAGAAGCGGAATCGCTCCTGGGTTGGCAATTTTTGATGCATAGGCACGTGGTGTACCGCTGTTCGCCACTTTTGGCACTCGCTTACATTGTGCAAATCGTTCGGGAATAACTTTATCACCTGAGAACATTGGTTGCGGCGGTTCTTGTTCGACATTTGTATTTGTGTCATCTTTTACTGATTTTGCAGCGCTATTGTTGTCCAGATTGGTGTCCTCTGTACCAGACGACAACAAGAGTGTGGCAGATATCAATCTACCACCAAACATCATGCCATTCAGTTGCTTTGCAGCTTCTCCTGCTACAGCTATTCCTCCTGTGTACTCGACATGGATTTTCCCCTTCTCCTCCTCGTTACTTGTATCAACAATAAGACTTCCAACTACACCATATTTCTCAGCCAAACTTCGTATATCTTCAATACTTTCATTCAAACAATCTTCATCTTCAAAGTCATCTTCACTCAACACATTGTCCAAAACAACGGTTGATGATCCTGCTTGCTGAGTACGGTTCGTTGACATGCTACTATCGACGCTCACGGTAATCGACACTCCACCGAGTAACATTCCATCCAGCTTTTGAGCAGCAAACGAAGCAATATCTCTGGTATCATAAGTAACATATACATTTCCCGCATCATCTCCACGAGCATTGGCAACATGGCCATACTGACCAGCAATACTCTTAATGTCTTCAATACTTTCCTCAAGTGCATCTTCGTCTTCGTAATCGTCGCTAGAGAGAATGTTGTAAAATACAATTGTACTTTCCGACGATGGCTGCAAACTTGCGTTGCCATCTCCGTCCTTGTGCAGAGACGTCTCTTGCAATGATGATGAAGTTTGATTTGACACAATTGCTTTGAACAACGCACGGCACCACTGTTGCTCATTATATTGCGAGGGAGACGCAGCTGGCGATTTGTTGACAAACTCACAATCGCAAACTTCCAGCTCCATCGAATACAAAATCTTGGTACAGAGCTTCTGTCCACCGACTACCATACCATCCAAAATGTCTCTCGCGGCATGTGCATCTTGATATGTTGCAAGGCGTACAAATGATAAACCAACATGATTTGATTCCTCAAGTGCACTACTTTCACCACCCATTACTTCATCATTATTATCGGACGATGGTCGTGGAATGTACACAGAAACAACTCTTCCAACCCTCCCCGCAAGATTGATTAGATTTGTGACAAGTTCATCATGTTCATCATCATCGGTTAGATCATCTTCCTCTGGATTGACAAAATTATCAACAAGGAGGGTGGTTGACTTTTCACTGCCACCCTTCTCCTGTTGTTGATGCGAACCACTTGTTTTGGCATCCGCTTCACCAGCACCACCACCAGCAACCGGATCGACACTCTCTTCACCATTGCGCTCCTTCCATATCCGCAAACGTTCCTCCAACACACGTTTCTTCAACGTAGTTAATTTCTTTTTACGTGGTGCCAGCCGTTGTCTACCCTTTTTGATTGGTGGTGCACCAGTGGTGGTGGTGGTAGTAGCGCTAGCACTATTTGTGGTAGTAGACGTTATTGCAGCATGACGATGATGATGTTGAAATGGAGCACGGGAATCTTCACGAGGATGCTTCTTTTTGTTATGAGTATGAACATTAGCTTGTTTCTGCCCAGCTTTGCTCACATTATTTGTTGGTGGTTGTTTCTTGTTGGTAGTAGTATTGCCCTTTTTCTTTTCACTGGTATCTCCCAATTGAGGCATCAGAAAAGAGGCAAGGTTTGTCGAACCAGCTGATTTCTTATTCCCTCCCTTTTTGGTCGTTTCTTCCTTATTCAAGGATACATCCGCCGATTGTTCCCTGAGGTTGTTGTTTTCGTGGGTGCATCCAAACTAGCAGATAGAGATGGAAACTCCTGCACCACTGCCCTGCTCCTTCTTCTTTGGTGGCTGTGGTTGTTTTGCTGCACCCCATCCTAGTGATGAATGCGATTTACCCCATGATGAAGCAGTTGGAAGAGTTGAGGAAGGAGCAATATTGATATTATTATCTTCTTCCATTTCAACCTTCGTGCTTACATCACCATTGTCGCTGCTGGGCTTTCTGTCATGTTGAGATGATTCCTTGGCAGAAGATAGTGAAGGAAATTCTGACTTGACGCTACTGCCAGTAGCTGAAGAAAATGACGAAGAAGAAGGATTTGGTTTCTTCCATGCATTACTGTTGTTTACAGAACTCTCCTTCATGGATTTCCTAGTACTGGTATTAGCGTTCTCTGCCTTGAAATTTCCATCTGATTCATCAGATGGTTTTGGTGCAGCCGATGAAGGCTGCCTCCCCCATGCATTATTGGATGGATTCGAGGAATGATTACTATTACTTCCAGATGAATCATTGCGTTTGCTGGATGGAGCAGCACGATTGTTATGCTGACTGGGATTGCTATTGTTGGCATGACCATTACACTGATCTCATGTCATGCTGTTGCTGATGAGGGTGGCCGTGATGGCGTTGTGCTGGATTTTGACCCCGTTGCCATCGCCCCCCTCTTCGATCATCAGATGCGTCATTACTGTAATTATAATTGTTTCGTGGTGGCATTTCGTTATAATATGCTGCTGCTGCTGCTGAGGACGATTATCATGATAGCGCGGATCATGATGTTGTTGATATTGCTGCTGGTGGTGTTGTTATAACTCATATCGTCACGTCTATAGAATTGACCACCATGATCATAGTCTTGATTATGTTGATGATTATTTCCTCCTCCACCACCATTCCAAGACGCTGGTCCTCCGTAGTAGCTTCTACTATCATAACTATTTTGATGCTCTACTCCTCTACCGCCGCCGCCGCCGCCGCCGCGATGCTGTTGCGTGGTGTCATCTTCGGGCCGCCAATGGCGACTTCTCCATCTTCTGGACATGATGAACTATTGCACGAATATATTATCACGGGAATTCTGTTTCTCTCCAATGTATTCCAAAAATCCAACCAGATGATCGATGTCAACAAACAGAAGCTGAATCGTAATGCGGATAGATAAGGCATGCAGATGCAGGCTTGGCGGGAAAAAAGTGTTGCTTGGAAAAAAGTGTGCCTGGGAAAAACGCTAACAAACCACACACAAAATGGAATGTAACATGTAGAAGCCCCTATTGGAGCCTCTAACCCAACTCAAACACTAACCACCGCCCATAACATGATAATATAGACTATTAGCTTTCGATAGAGCCGCTGGGGGATGTCATCACTATTATATTGGCGCTGCTGCTGCCGCTTCCGGGGTCCGACTTACGATGCGTCATTCTTAGATAGTGCGTTTTATGCCCGATTGGGCATGGAAGGTGGCTTATTTTCGTCGATAGGTGGTCTCTCTCGATGAGTTATAGCTTCTTTGGAATCGAATAATATATATATGTTGTTTTGGTATTATATATTTAGGCGTCTCTATCTATTTTTGTCCATCATGATGGCCAAATTTATGATTATTTTGATTATGTTGGTGTTTGTGTGAAAAATGGAAAGTGTTGCCTGCCTGAGCCGGCAAGCAGGAGCAGGCGGAAGAAAATCCTGACAACCGCACTGGTACAGTAAATTATGTACTCCTCGCTAGCTACCTATCTTGCAACAAAGCGCGAATAGAAGCATTTCGACGAAACCAAAGCGGCCGCTCTCTTGTTCTCAGCCATGTCACATCTTTCAGCCGAGGAAAGAAGGCTTGGGCGGCATTACAGGAAGATCATGGTGCTGGTGCTGAGCTGCTGCAAGTATGGCTGATGAATGGATGAAACGCCATGCATGCTACGACGAAAACGCATTTATGTAGTGATATTGATATCGATGCTTTAGCTGGCTCTACTTTTAATGACCCCTGACCCTGGGATGAGAAACCTCTTGCTTTCGTGGGTACAATTGCTAAATAATAAGGTTTAGTTGCAGTTGCAGTCATCTTTATAACCACACCTATACCTACAGGTCATTCCGCTGTTACTTGCAATTGCTATCGGCACACTCAGTTGCAAAACAATAGCAGCCACACACATCAATGCACCCAAAACACATCCCAAATGATGACTTTGAGCTGATATCGTATCTGTCAATCAACAGCTTTTGATGGCCCATTTGCAGTTGGCCATGATAGTATAGAAGCATCTTCATTACGAATCAAGCTGTTGAATGTCGTCGGAAGACATATTGAAATTGTAAATGCAACAGCACAGTTGTTGTTTCTGTGTAAAGTGTCACACATGAAAGATTCTAAAGATTCTAAAAGGGAATCTTGATCGCTGAAGATCGCCGGATAAGATCGGTCATCTGCTTGATGCGCGAGTTCTTTTTGAGCACCAAAACCCGCGATGGCGGCCACTTTTGGAAATATTGAAAATAACTACTTGTTAACACTACTGAACAGCGGCCTCGGCTTTGTCGCCACCGTACTTCTTTTATTACACCTCGTTGTCTAGGTGGAGCGTCATAATAGCGATGGGCATGCAATAGCGTCCCGTCCACGTTCGAGATAACACCCAAGTCTACCTTTGCGCGAAGCGGAAACTTAACACCTCACATCCAACCGACGATTGCTACGAAACCGCACCATCGAGGAACAAGCAAAGTAAATCCCTTCCCACTGTAATCTTGCTGTCATCTAACAGATTAACAGTCTCGTGTTTCCTGCCTACTGATCAAGGACCATCGAAGAATAATATCTTAAACGGCATCTCCTACTTTGTCGTAGCCGGAAAGATATTTTTGGACACCGATTCCAGTCTGGGCCGTCACACGCATATCTCTAGAGTATTGTGTGAATAGAAAGTGGTGGTTATTAGACGGTGACGTCAATATCCAACAAAGCCACGAGTAGCTCATTCAAGCCGGGAGACACCCGTGAAGTCATTACAAAAGATGACGTCTGCGAGTACAAATCCGCAGAAGGCACCGCGGCCAAAGGTGATGCGTTTTGATGAGGAACTTCAATACCTCGTCGACACCTTATTCACTTGCAAAGCCAACCTTACCATTGCCCTCAGATGGTTTAACATCTACACGATGCGTGATCTACACCGAGAGTTGGGTAAAGATGATGTCCGCAGGAGGGTCCGTTTCAAAGACGGAGATGAGAATGGAGGAGAGGAATTATTTGATGAACAAGAGTACGAGGACATCCTAAACATATGCAGTTATCTCAACTGGCGCCAGAATTGCTGGGGACGAGTGGAGAAGGTGAAAATTGACATCCGTACGGAGACCAGTAGGGAGGGGTTCTGTGATTTTATTTCTCTACCACCCATGAGTAGGAAGGGAAGTGATACCGAAGGATACGTCATGTATGATCCTGACCTTGCATTGCATTACGAGGAGATTAATAAGGTGGGACAATTTGCACCTTCCGCATCTACCAACGCTGTGACACCGCCAACTTCCGCCACCGGATCCGCATCCACGGTAGCAGGCAAGCCCACGCTCACTGAAGACGAAAGGAAATTGAACTCCTTCAACAAGAAATTTAAACCGCAGGATTCCACATTCCCTGCGTTCAAGGCAGAGCAAGACTTCGTCAGATGGAAGATCTCGTTTTCGTCGAAACTACTCTTGTTGTATGAAGAGAACATCTTGCATCCCAACTATGTTGCACCATCCCTCTCCAACGGAGACTCTCAAGCAGCAATGGACCTACATGAGAAACAGAATACCCATCTATATACTCTGTTATCTGATAGTGTTACCACTCTTGTTGGCTCCCGTATTGTCATGGATCACGTGAATGATGGTATTACTGTTTGGACGAAACTTATCGCACACTATGGAGATGATGTGGCTGCTGAAGAAAGAGCTGCTCAGCTTTTTGTGAATGATACAATTTATTGTATTGGTACGGATTCTATACTTATGGGGAGATACGGTACTCTCGAGGTATATTAGAGGTATGTATGATAGGTGCTGATGACGCACCCGAGGAAAGATTGCTTCCGTCGTTCCGTCGGAACCACAGGCTGACATGATGGCTCGTTTGCACCATGTCGAGCTCACTGTTTAAAAGATAAAGTGTATAGCACGAATTATTGAGTTAACGAGGGTGAGTCCTCTTTAGTTGGTTGTCTAACTAACAGTCACAGATTGCAAAATCTGTCAGATCAACAGTTTCGTGGGTCTATTATCAACCTCTTTGGTTGTGTTAGAGCACGTCACTAACAAGTTGTCAATTGGCCGTTGCGAGGCCGCCGATTCACGCTTGTGATCAAGTTCACCGCCATTTCCACCGAACGATCGATGGTCCCAGTAAGAGGAGTTTGGACAAGATCTGCGCCCAACCGAGGGGGGGACAGATATAGGATTTTGTGCACCCATTAAACCGGGAGGCACAATATCTTGCGGCGTGAACCGCGGCTGCGAGGCCTAGGGACAGTAGTCCAACAACTGTGGATATCAACATACCACCACTTTATTTTACCATGAATCTATTATGGCTAACTCGGTGCTTATTTTGGCAGTTCAAAATCTTTCCACAGCAACATTATTCCCGATGTCGACCAAGGGACGTAAAACCCGATCATCAACCGATCTTTTCACACAACGCATGACGCACATGCTTGATGTTTGGATGGAAGGAGACGCATGGATCAAGGATGCGCTAACCAAGATGAATGTCACCAACTACATGGAGATGGTGAGATTAATTGAGGATCCAAACACGGTCAACTCTATTAAGAATCGGAAAAGCGATGGAACCGAGGAGTCCATATCACCTGAGAAAGCACAGAAATTTCGCTGCTGCCTCTCGTATGCTAACCAACTTCAACTTCGCCATGGACCTATCGCTGATGGATTAGTTGACATTACCCAAATGGATGATGACGACTTCAGGAGTTTCTACATCATGGCCATTCCATTCGTTACCTACGATGACTTCGTTGCTGAGGAGCTCCAGTCGAAGAGAGAGGCTCGAACAGCTGCTGCTGCCGCCGCCGCGCAGAGAACCGGTTCTCAGGGTGTCACTACAGCTACGAACTCCAATCCTAGTACCACTTCTTCTGCGAACTCCAATTCCAACAGCGAACTTGCAGCCTTCCGAAAGAACATCAAGTTGGATGCAACTCTTTATCCTACTCTGGCTGCGGACGCCAACTGGCATGCCTTTACCATTGAATGGACAGCACTGAGTAATGTCTTCCGTCTTGATCATGTATTAGATCCCAACTACGTTCCGGCAACTACTGATCAGCAGGAACTTTTCGATGCTCAGCAGGCGTTCTTCATGACTGTAATGCTCAACAAGATCAAAACTGTTAAGGGAAAGGAGATTGTCAACAATCACATTGCGAGTGGAGATGCACAAGCTGCCTGGAAGGATCTTGTTGCACATTACCGAGGTGCTGGTTCCATCATCTCCAAGCAACGCGGTGATGACCTTTATGAGAAGATCAATACTCCAATTCCAAGTGATAAGCCCGTACGCCTTACTACTGCCATTTCTCAGTGGGAGAAGGATCTTTCAGAGTATCTTGCGGTGACATCGAAGAAGCTTCCGTCGGACGAAAAGCTGCGATTGTTTGAGCGGTTCCTTCGTAATATCTCTCAGCTGAAGTCCGTCGTTACTATGCATTCCATGATTGCTTCTGTCAATCATTCTACCAACGTTACTACAGCCATTGATCCTGAGGCTACCATCAACCTCTACAAGAGTCGTTCTGAAGAAATTGATATTGAGTCTCATACTGATTGGCAATCTGAACCTCACCATCAGAATCAGAACATTGCTGAAAGATACATTCAGGAGTTGAAGAGACATGCGAATTTTATCTGAAATCGAACTGGTGCACCTCCTGAGTTCATCCTGATGATTCTGCAGTACATTTGCTTCATTTGGAATCGAACTGCGAGGAGAACTTTGGGTTGGCGGACTCCATGCGAGGCTCTTACTGGTCAAACACCTGACATCAGTATGCTCCTGCACTTCCACTTCTGGCAACGTGTTTACATCGGCGACTACCGTGAGTCTGGTACAGGATTTCCATCGCAGTCCAATGAAATCTTATGCTACTTTGTGGGTTTCTCTGAGACTGTAGGACACAGCATGACTTTTAAGGTCTACAATCCAACCACTAGAGTCGTCCTACACCGTTCTCGCCTTCGTGCCGCTACTCCTGATGATTCCAACCATCCTTCGAATCCTCCACCCGATCCTGACGATGATCCCAACGCTGGAAGTGATAGCTCTTCTCCTGACAACAATGCTTCTTCTAATGACGGAAATGCTTCTAATCCAAGAAACAATCCCGACGGTTCGTCCAGTCCCAATGGTACTGCACCTTCCCGTACGCCTGCAGGTCCTTCTACTCCTGAACCCAGTGTACAGCGTGCATCTGAACTGAAACCTGAGGATCTTCTGGGGAGAACTGTCCTGAAGAAACGGGGAGAAGATGGTACTCGACTTCGTGCAAAGATTGTTGATCTTATCGAGCAGTTCGAGGGGGAGCGTGATTCTCATCCAGACCGTGTCAAGTTTAGATGCAAGGTCGGTGACGAGGAATTTGAGGAATTACTTGGATACAATGAGATGTGTGAACTCATTGAGGATCAGGTTGCTGAAGAAGACGGTACTTGGAGATTCATTCGGATTGCTGGTCATACCACACCAACGAAACGTAGTGAAACGCCGAAGGTGCTTGTGGAATGGGAGACTGGGGAGATCACTTTGGAATCTACTTTCAAGTTTGCCAAGACGAATAAGCATGAGTGGATTGTTGCTGAGTACGCAAGAGATAATGACCTTCTTGATGAATGGGATGAAATCTGGCCCAGTCTCAAACTGAAGCAGAAAGCCAAGAACGCGAAGAAGCTCATCCGTCAAATCAACCAAGCGAAGCGTGTATCCTACAAGGCCGCTCCTGTGTACATGTTTGGGTATGAGGTACCTCGTAACCATGATCAGGCAGTCAGGATTGATCAAGAGAATGGCAACCGACTTTGGCAAGATTCCGAGGAGCTTGAGGTAAAGCAATTGATGGACTACGAGACTTTTATCGACAAGGGTCACAAGTCGACGAGCAGACCTCCCGATGGTTACAAGAAGATCACTCTCCATTTTGTCTATGCAGTCAAACATGATGGACGACACAAGAGCCGCATTGTTGCTGGGGGACACCTTACTGATGCACCAGTCGAGAGCGTCTACTCTGGAGTTGTATCCCTACGCGGCGTCAGGTTCACTGTCTTCCTCGCCGAGCTGAACGATCTCAAGGTCTACCAGACGGATGTCGGTAATGCTTATCTAGAAGCCTTCACCAAAGAAAAGGTGTATGTTATTGCAGGTCCCGAGTTCGCAGAAATCCAAGGCCATGTACTTATCATATCTCGTGCGTTGTACGGTTTGAAAAGCTCGGGGCTCAGATGGTACGAACGCTTCGCCGACGTCCTCCGTGACATGGGTTTTAGTCCTTGTCCTGCCGAACCTGAGATTTGGATGCGTGCGTGTAATGCCGATGGAACTGTTATTAGAGATGAGAGATCCAAGTCCGTTCCTTTGAAAGATAAGAAGTCATTCTTCGATCTTCCCAAGCGTGTTGAGGATGGATCTTACTACGAGTACATTGCTGTCTACTGCGATGATTTGACCATTGCGTCGAAGGACCCTAAGGGTAGTATTACCAGCGTACTCGAGCAGAAGTACAAGTTCAAGCTGAAGGGAACGGCGCCTCTGAATTATCTCCTTGGATGTGACTACTACCGTGAAGGCAAGGTGTTATGTGCTGCTCCAAAGCGATACATCGAGAAGATGGAGACTACATACCTACAACTCTTTGGGGAGAAGCCTTCGCAGAAAATGAGGTCACCGCTGGAAAAGGGAGATAATCCTGAGTTGGATACCACTGATTTTCTTGACGAGAAGCGTACCAAGATATATCAATCCATGGTTGGTGCAGCGCAATGGATCATCTCTCTGGGTCGGTTTGATATTGCTGTTCACATCATGACCCTCTCAAGCTTTCGCTCGCAACCTCGGAAAGGACATCTAGAGAGGATGAAGAGAGTTTATGGTTACCTATCCAAGATGAAACATGCTGCTATTCGTTTTAGGACTGACATGCCTGACGTTTCTGATCACCCGTTCCTAGACTATGATTGGTCTAACTCACCTTATGCTGGTGCACGCGAAGAACTACCGCCGGATCTCCCGATTGCCCGAGGAAAGCCTGTCTTAATGACCTCGTTCGTAGATGCGAATCTATGTCATGATCTTCTCAGTGGAAGGTCGGTTACAGGAGTTCTCCATTTCTTCAACAAGTCACCTGTCGATTGGTTCTCGAAGAAGCAGAACACTGTTGAGACTGCTACATTTGGTTCTGAGAACAACGCCGCACGAGCAGCTGTTGAGCAAATCAAAGCGAACAAACTCACGTTACTACAATTAGGAGTACCTTTGCAAGGAGCACCGATATTGCTTGGTGACAACAAGTCAGTTGTTGACAGTGGTACACAACCACACGGTAAACTTCACAAGAGACATCTGATGCTCTCATATCATTTTGTTCGTGAGAATATTGCCGCTGGAGTATTAAGGTTTGCCTTCATCCGTGGACCGACTAATCCCGCAGATACGTTGAGTAAGCATTGGGCTTATAGTGCCGTATGGCCATTGATTAGACCCATATTGTTTTGGAGTGGAGATACGATGGATATCTTGGATCAGAAGAAGGGCGTGGTAGATAGAGAATCGTAGGGGAGTGTGAAATGATACAATTTATTGTATTGGTACGGATTCTATACTTATGG
>JAHBBA010001140.1:0-16247 GCA_018806925.1 Skeletonema costatum | reverse complement strand
GTTGAATGAACCCCTGAATGCTCGCCTCAAATTTTGGAAATGTGTCAAAAACGAGATCAATATAGAAAAGAGCAATCACCATTCCATACGCGGAGATTTCCGCAAGATTCCCAATGATAAACTGGAAAGGCTGGGGAAAGTTGAGAGACCATTGACTAATGGAGTCATCAAATATGAGCAAAGGAAAAGTTGGAATAATGACGATCACCCGCACAAAAAACTTGGCCCAAATCAATTGCTTCTCTTCCCTCACAGTTGCTGTCACTGCCTTGCCGTCGTCGTCATGGATTTTCATGTGGATGTAGAGCAGTTCAAGCCAATCATTGATGAAGTTCGTCATAAAAAGATTGAGAAAAACAGGTTTCCAACAGGTCGAGGCATCACCGATGCCTTGTTCTGCATACGTTTGACAGCAACTTCTATCAATTATGTCCCTCATGTCAGGTCTAACGATGAAGATGGATAACAGAGTAAAAGGAAAAGAGTGAGCGGAAGCGTGTGTTGGATTGAGCCACATTTCAAGATATGATATATACTTACGTCAAGAACTGACCAACAATCCAAAGTAGCCAAGCTGAGATTCTGATTGTTCCAGAGCCCCTAATCGTCTTCACGTAAAGTATAAACATGTTCATTTCATGCAACTTCTTGAATCTCTTCTTTTCGTCTCCTGTGCTCCTCGCAGTCAAACTTGCAAATTTGATCCCTCTGGAGAGGTGTCGAACGCTTTGGGAAACCATGCCCCAATACCCGATTAAGATGATGAGACGTTGTTTGACGGGGTTTTCAAATGTAATGTACGTCATCATGAGCGTGTGTAGAAGAGCAATTAAAAGGGACACTTTGCCGAACATCCTATGAGTTTTCCAGTGTTCCTCGCGTTCAAATGACCAGCCTCCAACCTTGTGTTTATAAATCTGGAGAGATGCAGCACAGAGCCAAAGTAGTCCAATGGACAAGTGGAAAAACAGGAACCAATCAATTCTTTCATACTTCGCCGACGTAAGTGGCTGCGAAAATAAACGCGGTGGATTCTCCTCGAGAACTTCAGTGTACCTTTTACGAACGAGGAGAGAGAGAAAGCAAAATGGATGTGTGATGAGTGAGACGCTGATACTTAATAGGAGATCTACATTTTTGATGTTTGCTTTCACACTTACGGAATAGTAGTAGTATTAAGCATGCCGCAGCCAAAAAGATGCGAAATCAAATTGAAGGGCCCTTGAAGTGCGAAGACATCGTTTTCCCACCTCTTTTTATAATAACGATTAATCGCCATTGGAATGGTGGTGATAAAGAACCAAAAGAAGATCCACATAACAAAAGAATCTAGCGCCCTCGGGACCCAAGGAAGTACGAAATAATCTTCGATCTTCTCTATCACTCTAGGGAAGAATCTGGACTGATCCTGCTCTTCGCTTTTGCTGTAGAAAGGACTGGTGACTGTCCTATTGGACCAGATATTTGCGAGACACAAGCGCTTGATCATGTAGAGGGCAATAAGGGTGAGGAAAATGATGAATGTGATGCCACCCTCGGTACACATGTCATCCCATGAAGTGAGATTGAGCGCAGGGGGGCGCAGATCAACCCCACTGTCCGGAGATGCCGAACCAAAAGCCATATTTAGAAGAGGAAGAGCTATTTGAATTTAAGTTTCAATGGATGACTTTTTATGAGCGAAGATCTTTTGAAGGTTCATGCAGTCTGTCGCTTACAATAGAATCTTTGCATGTCAGTCAGAATTCAGATTCAGTCTGTCGCGTAGATATCTTGAGCAGATGGCAGCTGCCAGCTGCGACTGCGAGAGTTCTTAGAGTTCCTTCCGTCCATTCGGCACTTTTGACTACGAAGATTCAAGTTCTGGCATTTTCGCTTGCACTTGCGCTTGAACTTCTTCTTGTTCCCCGCCATGCCATGGAACTTTAGTATGTACTTGAATGAGACACATATATAAATGTTGTAACTGAAACTGTCGGCGCGTCTGCGATGTGTAAGAAAATAGGTAGCATATTGTCCTACATATTGCTCATTTAGTCAGCGAATCGGTTTTAAGAATGTATGAGAAGCGGTATCCAAAAGAGTCATTACCACCAGGTATGTGTATAAAAAGGGGTTAATCTTTTGGCAACTAATACTTCAGCAGGTACTACGTCCCCACCGCATTCCCCCGGCTCGGCGGACTTTCGCAAATTGCAAATTGGAGGGGAGCGAGATAGATGTCAAGCTCATTCAGTTCGGCAAAGTCACATCGAACATACAAGCGCAGCAAGAGCAATCCTTCAGCTTCAGAAGATCGCAAACACAAAAGCACCATGGTGCCGACGAGGAGGTCTACCAGTACGAAGGGCCCGGTGGCCACCGGCAGCACTCGTATGGTATCCGTCCCCGAAGATGACGCCCCATCCCTCCACAGCACCACGGCTACAACAGCAACAGCTACAAACACAGCTGAAGCGTCTGAAGATGATTCAGGTAAGCTTCTATCCAACAGTGGAAGTGGAAGAAGTGACAGTACCACCTCTTTATCTTTAGACCAAAGCCGCGTGTCTGTCTCCTCTGTATCTAAATCTAGCATGCGCAGCTCTGCGGCCTCCACTAGCAGCGATCGCATTAGACTTTCCCACACCGAATCTGTTAAAAATATCAATGTGGAAAAGTTGACGGTGAATAAGCTACGTTTTGCTTCATTGGGGTTACACGGTCGTAAGGCGGAGATGAAGACAATGAAAGGATGTTTTGATAAGTTTGTGAATAAATTGGTCATAACAGATGAGGGTGGAGAAGGTGAAGCTGTGGGATCCAAGAACTTGTTTGAAATCCTTCCGCTTCCGGACTTCGACTTCGGCAACACTAACACCGGCTCGAGCGAGGTGGTCTTCATCAGTGGAGAGTCTGGAACTGGAAAGGTGAGTTAAAATGTTGTGCCTTGAGATTGTTTGAGTGAATATATCGAATATTATTCATTGACTCACTTCGATGTTGTCAAACTTAGACTGCCTTGGCTGAGTCAATCAAAAGCGTTGTCTTACGCCGTCGTGGGATTTACATAAGCGGTAAATTTGACATACAAAATCGACGTGACCCTTTCTTAGGTATTATTTCACTTTTCCGAGAGCTGTGTGGAGAGATACTTGAACTTCGCCTAAGAAACAAAGATGGGTACGAAGCGTTGTGTGATGCTATCCTATCAGCGGTGGGCGATGAGATTGTACTCTTGACTAAAGTTGTACCAGTATTGAAGGAGGTGATTGATATTCCTGATGACATGAATGCTGTTGCTGATCAAGGAAATGAGGAGGCGAAGGAGAGGTTGAAATACGGGTTTCTCCAGTTCTTCCGGGTGATCTCCGCACATTTTGATCACTTGGTCATTGTCCTTGATGATTTGCAGTGGACTGACGCGATGAGTATTGAGCTTCTTGATGGAATTATTGGCGACAAAGATATTAGAACCATGTTCATCGGAATCTATCGTTCAAATGAAGTTGATGAAGCTCATTATCTCTCGAAGACGATTCGTGATTTGCATGCTGCGAAAGAAAAGGGCGGCTTTGAAGTGACTGAGATATCAGTAGGCAATTTGGATGTATCTGTGTGTGAAGAAATATTGGTTCAATTGTTGTCTGTTGATCCAAGTGCTGCAACTCGCCGTTTCGCAGATATTTGTCACAAACGCACAGACGGAAATGTATTCCATTTGCTAGCATACTTGGCAATGCTTCAGGAGGAAAATCTTCTTCAGTTCAACCTTGGACTGTTCAAATGGACGTGGAATTGCGATCGTATTGAAGAAGAAACGGCAGCTTCTTCGAATGTTGTTGACTTGATCTTGGCCAAAATAGCTAAGCAGCCACAAGAGATGAAGTACTTTCTCCAGCTTGTTTCGTGTTTGGGTAGTTCATTCGAGAAAGATGTTGTCCTTTGTGCGTTGCCACAAATGCGGGATAGTACTGCATGTGAATGTGACACGAATAAGCTAGAAGATGAAGTTGATGAGCTCATCTCCTTGGCTATTCATGAGAGATTCCTTGAATCACAGAGTGATTTGCGCTGCTGTTGGGTTCATGATTCTATCCAAGAAGCGGCGTTGAAACAGCGATTTAGTGAATCAGAGATTGATACATTCAAATTCAAGTTGGGAAATGCCCTTCTTCAGAGTTTGACCGAAGAAGACGTGGAAAATAACTTGTTTGATATTGTCAACTTACTTACTGGTATTGAGGAATGCCCGGAAGAAGATAGAGCTACTCTGCTAGGTCTTTGTCTAAAAGCAGCGAAGGTAAAGATCTGCAGTGATTGCTTCTTTTCCTTAACCTCGACTCAATCTAACCCAACCTTATCGCATTCTATTCTCCATCGCAACAGAAAAGCACGGAGCTTACTTCCTTTGATAGTTGTGTCATCTATGCAGAAAGGGGCATCACACTTTTACCTGTAGAAAAGTGGACACAGGAGCGCGAAGTTTCACTCGAGTTGTACTCCCTCATCACTGAAGCTTATCTTAGCATTGCTGATATTGACAAAATGATGGTCTATGGTGATGAGGTTTTACATCAGTCAAAGTTGACTGAGCTTGAGAAGGTACGAGTGCACATTTGCAATATTAGTCTGAATGCAGGGGTCATGAACAAAGCTCGCGAAGCTATTGATATGAGCATTGATGTCTTGAAAAAACTGGGGTGCAAGTTCCCAAAGAACAAGTTGCTGCAAGCACGCTTGGCTCTATCTTCACTTGCAGCTACCAAACTTCCTACCGAGAAAGATATCGCAGATCTTCCGCTCATGGATGATGAAACTAGGAAGGCCTGTATGGAGATTATGGTGAGTTATTCTAATTGTATACCATCTCTCACACTGACTATCTTTGTCTCTTACTTTTAAGTTCTTCTTTCTCTGTGATTCTGTAGGTAAACGCGGCAACATTCAGTCATCATTGCCATAACGTTTTCGCATTTACAATGATCACCGCCAGGATGGCGCAGTGGACAATGAAGTATGGAGTAGATGTCTATTCAGCTCCAGCTTTCGCTCTTTTCGGTATGGTAAAGAAATCGATGTCGTATAAGACAGCAGCCCTTTACGCGGATCGCGGATTTCAACTTCTAGACATGTGTAAAGAGGGCAAAAGGACAGAGAGCAGAGTCACATATGTTTCATGGTTCATGGTGTATCCATTTTCAAAGCCTATTCATTCGACTCTGAAACATCTACTTCGTGGATACAAGGCTGGTATGGAAATCGGAGATGTTGAAAGTGCCATGTGGAATGTCTCTATGTATATTTGCGGCTCAATCGTTGCCGGGAAAGCGCTCAAGCCGTTGGCTGTTGACTGCGTGACTTATATTGAGCAGATGCAAATGCTCAAAGCAGATTTTACTTATCACATGTCGCTCCCTTTTGCTCAGGGGGTTCTCAATATGATAGGGGACGCAGATGATCCATTGAAGTTGTCTGGATCCGCTATGGTTGAGGAGGACTATTTGGCCATGATCGAATCATCTGAAGCGCGAGTGATGAGTTTTCTCCACCTTCAGATAATAAAAAGTGTCATATGCAACTTCTTCGGCGATTTCGAGCAAGGTGCCAAGCTTGCTCTAGAACGCGGAGATGAATATGAGAAAAAGAATGGATCTCCTCTCGCAATGACGGACACTCTTCATCAAGGTGTATCTTTTTATGCTATGGCACGTAAAACAAAAGAGAAGAGATACATTAAGGCGGCGAAGAAAGTGAAGAATAAAGTTGTCACTTGGGTCAAGAAGGGCAATGTGAATGCCGTGCATTACCTTTCTTTCTTCGAAGCTGAAGAGGCAGCGCTAGAGGGCAAATCAGAGAGCGCAACAGAGCTGTACCCCAAGGCGATAATCTCAGCTGCACGTTCCGGATTTCAGCATGATGCCGCGCTCGTAAGCGAGCGTTATGCAGAGTACCTTTTGCACGACTTGAAGGAGAATGATAGTGCTGGGCAATACTTCCAGGATTCGATCCAATACTACCAAGGTTGGGGCAGCGACTATAAGGCTGAGATGTTGAGGAAGAAATACTCGTATCTGTGGCCAGATGAAATCCCAAAGGATATTACTGTAAATGCTTAAACTACATGTTATATATTATCGTATGTAGCTTATGGTTTTATGGCAAATCTGTTCGGAAATGACTTGTGCATACATAATTGGTACGCAGCAGCTCAAGCTTCGTGATTGTGACAGCATACATAGCATACCTACATAACAGCACCATGACCATGCATTCTATTGTAACTGGTATGAATTATATTATGAATCGTCGACATTGAATAACCTCTTATGAATCCAAACGAGTCGTTTGGTTGTTGAAACGACTTCGGCAGGTACTGATCACAGCCTTGGCAACATCCGATTTAAATGTCTCTTGCTCAAAAGGTTCATTGTACATCTGAGCAACTATCTCATCCGTTGCAGCTACACCAATGACATCACTCATCTTCTTCTCAGTCTCAGCGTCATTATTCAAGTATCCCCACACAACAGAAATAGAAGAACCTGGGAATGGTTTGGCGATTTGTTGAATAATCGCAGCAATCTCACGGCCCTTCTCTTCCATCCTATCTTCATGACAGATGGGAAATGGCCAATGACAAATCCATTGGCTATAGCATACTTGGGAGGTTTGCTGCCTTTCTTCTTCGCTTTTGATGGCTGCATGCTAGAGTTGCAAGATTGGCAGCACTCAAAGTTGTCTCAGTTGCTCCACCAACAGGGGATGCAAAGGTTTGCGATAGAATTCTTCATACGCAACTACACTTATGCGATGTCGATTTTCCTCAAGTCTTTCTGTTGATATATTGCACACCTTCTCTTCACCAATGATTACTCTATCACTATCACATACAACACATACTGTAGCCTGGTGTGTTCCATTTGGCCTCTTGGTACGTATTGCTTGCTTTATTGCTTTCATGACAAGCGATTTCTTAAAGTTCTCATCCGATGGATTCAGTGTATGAAAGCAATCATCATTGAAGACACTATCACGAGTATCATCTAATGATCTTTTCCACCTGCGTGCTTCTCTATCCTGACGCCTTCCATCATCTCGTTCCTCTGGCGATTGCTGTGCTCTTGTTCGCTTTCGTGAAGCAGTGTTGGTATCCTGTGTCGATCTACGTTCCTCTGGCGATTGATGTGCTCTTGTTCGCTTTCGTGCAGCAGTGTTGGCATCCTGTGTCGATCTACGTTCATCTAGCGATTGCTGTGCTCTTGTTCGCTTTCGTGCAGCAGTGTTGGCATCCTGTGTCGATCTACGTATCGCTGTGCTTTCGTGTAGCAGTGCTACATTTTTAATTCCTACGTAGGCCCTCGTAGAATTTTGCGGGAGCTGAATTTACTAGAGGTTGGTCCCGTCTCGTCCCGTCGGGAACGGGACGGGATTTTCGGGCCGTCCCGAGACCATCGATCCCGGGATTCCCGGGATTTTGATGCGTACGTGGCTCAGCAAGGCTCGCAGGCTCATAGAGGTTGTTCCATCACAGCAACGTGATGCAATGCTAAAAAAACTGAACAATTTCCTTTTCTACTATCGCAGCACACTTTTAAATGGGTAATCGGTACCTTTCTATGACGACGTTGACAGTGGTAGACACAAATGCTCTGGCCTTGTGGGGCTGGCCGCAGGCTCAAATTGGACCTCATCAGTCATCAGGGCTTAGTCGAGGCTGCAGTACAGCTGATATGTGTGATAGTGCATTAAAACTTGATATTCTCCTACGAAATTGCAGTAGCAGATATCAAAGGCTAGCACCCGTCTATGCTCATATTGACAGCGATAGACAAGATACGGTTACGGTGGAAGGTGGGCAACCAAAATTTGACCTCCCGATGCATCCGAGGTTGTTGCATCGCCGCTTCATGATGCAATGCTCTTAATACTAAACATTCCCTTTTGTACGTCTATACCTAACTTTAATTGGCGACAAGCGTTGGATTGTACTAAAGTTGACAGCGCTAAACACGATATCGTAGTCTAATGTGTGCTGGAGGTCTGCCCGAATTGATGACGGGAGAAATTGTCGTGCAGGTCCGATGCGAGACAAATCGATGAGCAGATTCGTTGAGCTTCTCTACAATCCCAATGAACTATAATTGGAGCAGCGCATACTTCGATGCTCATATTGACAACGTGAGTTCGATAAGGCGATCCAATGTGGTGCTGGCGGCCATCCCAAATCCAAATTGGACTTGGAGGACCTCATCAGGTCACCTACGAGGTTGTCGTGCCAGCACTGCTCGAAAAGAGACGATGCGCAGCTACAATTGCATTCTCTGCTATCGCAACCGAATATAATGGTCCACTAGAAGCTGTTGGTTGCTCTCATTGACAGCGTTAGCAACGATAGATACTAGAGTGCTCGTTGTTTGGGACAATCCCGGGATTTCCCGGGATCCCGTCCCGTCGGACAGGGCGTCGGGACGGGACGGGACCAACCTCTAGAATTTACAACAAGAAAGTACGCTCAAACTACCTCGACCAACATGATGCTAATAACATGCTCATATTGCTTTATTACGAAGACCCAAGATTGCCATCAAGATTCATAGCCTCTTCTTCTAATGCCATACTATCCATTATAGCCTGTACTTCCTGTTTCACTTGGACCCTACCTGCCTTGATTCTGTTCTCCTTATCAACGGTTGATTCTTTTCTCCTGCGCTTTACTTGACGTTTCGACTCTGCGATTTTTGCTGTTGCCTTCATCGTATCTGGGTTATTTAATATTTGCTCTCTGCACGCACAAAATTCCGCTTGTATTTCATAGGAATGCGCTGCCCATAACTTCTCCGCTTCTGCTGCCTTTTGGTGGTACTGCTCTACCCAGTGCTCAATTAGCATTGCAATACCTCCAGGTACTGTTCTCATCTGATGAACAAGATGACACTCCAATCCATGCAATTTAGGTGTAATGCTAAAGCCCATTAACCGCATCTGAAACATCGCCAGCTTGACGGATTTCGCCGCCTCGTCACAATATTCTTCCACCCAATCAGCATCTGTAGATTCATACTTGGTGTTTGCTTTGGAGAAGACATCGTCCCATAACACTAATGCCTTCCTTACTTCCACGCAGAGTTTGTTGATTTCGACTTCCATTGTAGGCTTTTGTGTTACCATTTCCACTTTGATTTCATCCATTATGTCTTGTGACTCTGTCATCTCCACCCAACTCATCACATCATCAATACGATTGTCAAAGAGATACTTCGAGAAATCATCCCGTATGTCATTGAATAGTCTACGTTGTGCAGTTCTCTGTTTGTTGTTGAAAGATGCCGGAGGTTGATCACTATGAATTTGTCGAATTGCGGTCACAGTTTCTCCCCTATCTTTGTATTTGCCGATGCGAAGTAGGTGCATTGTATCCGCTGTTTTCATTGTTGGACGTATGCTGCAACCATCATCATCTACCAAATACTTGTACCGAACCTTTGCTCTCGTAATTTCGCAGTGTCCTTTGGTGTCAACAAATAGTCCATACCTTTTGAGGAAATCTTCTCTTCATACTGTTTCTGAACATGAAACGGAAGATGCACCATTTGTGGCTTTTAAAGTGCTCACTAAATCGCAAGCAAGTAGTAGAGCACTGTATTGTCGTGTCGTAATAACCAAGATGAAGGGAGAGCCCCCATCTGTGCCTACCGCGAATTGTGAAGAAGCATGGTTCGCTCACAGATTCCGACGATGATTGCAGATATTCCGAAAAAGCAAATTCGGAAGCGGAGTAGTGTCTTTACACGGTTCTGTTGGTTGGATCAGCAGTTTAATGGCATTGTGGTGGGGTTACATCGATTAGATCGGACTTGATCGCCGAGATATTTCTCGATGTCCCAACCATGTCGAAGTTACGGATGATATTGCCCACGTGACGGCCGCCTTTTACTAAGCAGGTATCTACGTTGGCCGTTTTTACTGCTGAACTACAAATATGTTATGAGGCCGTCTCTGAAAACGGCCAACGTAGCTCCCCAAGACGGCCTGAGTTATTATTTGCACTTGGCATGTGGTGATGGCATTCACAACATGGAGTTGTTGCAACTTTTTTTTTCTTTTTGTTGGTGGTGGCGTGAAGACGCAGAAAACCAAAGTTGGGGCGGCCCACCGGGAAGCCCGATTCGCGGATCAACAAATCCAACAAAACAGACGTCATCTCTCCTTTCCGGCGCTAAAATAGACTCATTCAGTAGAATGATACTAATTCCTACATTAAGTACTAGGGAGTAGGCAATGTAGCCTGTATCCTGTGTCGATCTACGTCTACGTTCATCTAGCGATTGCTTTGCTCTTGTTCGCTTTCGTGCAGCAGTGTTGGCATCCTGTGTCGATCTAAGTTCCTCTGTCGATTGCTGTGCACGTCCCAGTCCTTTCTCTCTCGTTCAATGGCCTTTTGGAGTGTATTGTGTCGTTGTTGTTGTTCAGCAGATGTCTCACCATGGCGTCGTTCAATATAATCGACACCAATCTAACACATCTTGTTTTTGATTGTATTATCCTTCGAACATCAGCAAGCGATTCTTCGTCCATTTCCATGCTGGTATTAGACAGTGTGTTTCTCCATGCTTCCTTTGAAGAAGAGGCAACGATTGCATCGACATGGTGGGGGTGGTGATGGGTTTTTATGCCATTTTGTTAGTTTGAGGTCTAAACCGCGCCAAAAAAGAGGTTTGATTTCTGGACGGACTCGATTTAAATTTTGATTTTTCCACATTGCTACTTACTTACGATGGACAAGCTCAAACGAAGCTTGGACACATAATCGTCTCTCGCAGAGAGTTCTTGCGATGTACAATGGGCCACTAGAGAGAGAGAAAGCTGTTAATTGCTATTCACAGCGTCAGATCAATGGAATACTGATGAATATGGGTTGATTACTTTTGTCATTGTCCCACGTAAGACATCTTACTCTGCTTAGAGAGAATACTTAGAGACTGAGAGAGAGAAAAAGGCAAGAAAAAGTCAAAACGTTAGGACGGAGGCGGGCAGAGAAAACGCCACAGACGCCGCCCGGACACTGCCTAAAACTGATGTCCAAAAAATCCGTCAAATAACGCACTACACCATTAGGGCGGGGAAAAGCGGCTTAAAAACGGCGTTATTTCAGCCCAAACCTTAAGTACGTCCTTAATGATGTGCTCTTTCAAAGCATTTCTGAGACATATTAACAACATTTAAAGACTATCAGCTCAAAGAGAGAGTTATCAGGTCGTTTTCAGTTTTCGTCCTTGGCCCCACTTCTCCATGGCTGACAAAGAGCCAGTGCGGGTGTATTGCAACTGCTTGGAGTGATCAATGCATTGTCAAACTTCTTCGGTTTGTGTATTGATCATCATATGACACTAACTTAATCACCAAACATCAACCCAAAAAGAAGGTCGAAGATAATGCAAGATGACTTAAGGCACAGGACAGCAAGGAAATATATTCTCTCTGGGCCAACAGTATCAAAGCCTTTTTCAGGTTCTATTGCAGCTCAAAACTCTTAGCAAGCTCAGAATGGTTGCCAGAACACTTGCTTCGTACCTCACCTGGCATTTTTGACCATCCCCGCACTCAATTCTGCAGTTTACTTTGGCATCCAAACTCATTTTCAGATTACTGTCACATGATCAAGTTTCTTGTACTTTGCAACGGTAGGAATAGTATCTGTAGGCGCTTACGTTACTTGTTGTATTTCTTCCCATTTACTGCCCACTCCTCCTCCCGATTCCCGAGGGCCTTTCTTTTCTTGCCATATACATGGCCCGGGCGGCGCAGCCCTTACATTTTGGGTTTTTTTAGGAGAAAGAGTTTAGACGATTCCTACGTAGATTGACCCCGGTGCGACACACATTTTTTTGGCAAAAAGGAGCCAGAATATCTGAGTACGAAACTTTGAACGCTGTTATTATCGCAAATATGGACCTCAGCCCAAAAAACGTTCTGGACCGGCTAAACTCTCCATAAGTGTGAAATAAGTCTACGGGCAGAACGTTTTTTGGGCTGAGGGTTCCCGGTACTGTTTTCAGTAACATGTGTTCGAGCTCTAGTGTCGACAATGAGCGGGCATGTCTGACGGGGACACGTGCTCTTTCTCGCTCAGTTTTCGTGTTGTTGCATCAATCTGCTCTGAGTGAAACTCCATATCTTAAAGCTTAATCTCTATAATTACCAAATGGGGATGTTGACCCGCTTTTCTCTCTCCATTTGCTGATGATCATTAAAGCAGTGTGTTTGCGGTCGGTTACTAACCTGGTACACAAGCCACGGCCGTTTGGCAATGAGCCACTCGGAATTGCTTCCTCGTGACCTATGAAATCAACACGTAATCGCTATTGAAATCACAAACTTGTCAGGACTTCTTCCTATTGCTATTCAACTATTCTTCAAAAGACCAAGCGAATCTTCGGAAATCGAAAGCTTCGAACCATTACCCCCCTCGGAAATTAAAGACTCCGCGAGTACCTCAGCGTAGTCTCCAGCGCTGAAAGGGCCTGTGTGTAAACTTGTCGCATAGCTAATCCCGGCTCTGCCCCTTTCGCCGCCTCCTTCTTGCGCCATCTATTGATGAGTTCAATGGTGGACGCTGGCACCCCGTTGTTGTGCGCCTGCGTAGTGGAACCCCGTCTCAAGGATCGTCGTAGGTTGTAGTCCTCCACGTCCACCTTGCTGGAAAAGACCTTGGGATGCCTCTCCCTCGCCTGCGTGATAAACATCTGAAAGTCAGAATTGTAGTCTGACAACCTGGCCTGTTTCCCCGCCTCATTTACAAATAGCGGGCCTTCTTCCACTCCATCCACATGGCACCTGATGAACAGCAGCCTGCGCACCCATTTTCTCACTTGGATGCCGCTGCTCGTCACATCCACAATTGGAACCAGGTGCCACCTCAAGTTATCTTCTCCCTTGAATTTGCCCCTTAGCGTGACCATGACCAATCCACGAGACATAGACTCCTTCCAAAACTCATTCAGCCCCTTTATGGACGCCAAGGGCACCTCCTCTCCTCGCAGCGATGCTCCGTAGCCTATTACCCTCTGAAACTGGATTACTGGACTATCAGAATGATGGACCTCAACATCAGAATTGTGATGGCATGGATGCCTTATAATTCTGGGGACATGCTGATTCGATCAGAATAAAGAAGTCTCGCATCAGAATAAAAATAGTTAAGTACCAGAATGAAAAAAGTTGAGTACCAGAATGAAAAAGCTGTTGTGCCAGAATGAGAACACTGTCATATCAGAATGAGACAGTAGGTGTACCAGAATGAATTGTGACAGAAATCAGAATATGAATCAGAATTATTTTCCTGTCGTATCAGAATGTCAAGTCAGTTTGTCACAAAGATTGATAATGTCACAATCTATTTTCACCTAGTTATAGACACATAACAAGTTACACAAATTTATACTCCTTCTACTCTAGCACTCGTATTCAATTCTGGTACCATCACTGTGGTCCCAAGTGCTTCAATGCCTTCACTGCCACCCAATACAAACTCGAACCCTTCCTCTTCGCCACTGCTGTTCTCCCCATCATTAATATTATCCACACATTGAATGTGATACGTCGGAACCCAGCATTTAATATCATCGTTTCGCTTCTTCTCTTCGATGTACAGATCCCATCCGTCCTTGCAGTTCTGCCATACCGGCACATTTGCCAATAGCCCAGCGAACAAGTTCTGGAGATACTCGTAGTGTTTCAATCCCTCAGGTTTCCAACCACATCCGAGGTAAACCTTTTTCTGTTTCTGGTCTTGGGTGTATTTCAATGTCATACTAGCAGCAGTTACAGATGTCTTCCTCTTCTTCTTCGGCGGACCTTTTCCCGTTTCATCGTCGTGGGGGTCTGCAACGTGATCGTCGTGCCTCCTTTGCTCTTGTTCTCTTGTATCTTGGATTTCGGCCACCCATTTTGGGTAGTAATTTTCAAAAACTATCAATGCAAACGCAAGATCGCTTGCTGTCATCTTATCAAGAACAGACCTTTCCTGATTCGCTTTTAACCATGTCCTGATAGCAGTGCGTCCATACACCTCACTCGCGTAGTAGTAAATGAGGTTGTAAAGCTGATTGAGCGCAGCGGAACTATCGTGTAGGGCATCCCAGTCGTTGGAGGTCGATAACAGTGCAGCAAACGATGTGCCAACGAGTTCGAAGCTGAGGCAACTTCGATGACGTTCTTGATGGTAAAATTGCATTGTGCGATGTGAGAGGCGGCTTGGTGGCATTTCACGACAACAATACGAACAATATTCATGTACACATATTACTCACTAATAAATACCTTTCGACAGGCTGTCACAAAGTTACTTCTCAAAGTACTTATCTTGCTTGACACATTTGGCAAGGCGAACTTTTCGTAATATTGATGTTCGAATCCTTTGAATGATTCAGGTAGTTCAACATAACTCATCACATGTGCAGCAAAAGCATGTGGCTGTTGCTTATCGTACACAGCCCACCTCCCCCTGAAGTACAAAAACTTAAAAAATGGCCAAATGGTGGCTGCGACACCCTTGTACAGTGCAACCTTATTGGTGATGTTCGCCGCATCTGCCATATACATCGATTGTTTGTTCTTACCCATGCCGCCCCTGTGCGAACGAGACCCTCCACTATCGGCTAACATGCGTAGCCTCTCGTTCTCTGCTGTTAGTAAATTAATGTGTCTCAGCAATGACACCTCATCATGTTGACGTTTAGAACTGTTACTACTGCTACAGTTGCTCGAGAGTTCCTCTGCACCATTTGGAAACGATAGTGATGAAATTGAGGATGTACTTATCACCTTTTTACCGCCAATGCTTGCCATCATTTCTCCGCCCGCTCTTGTTCGACTTACCAGTGTGCTGTGGTGTCGCCGTCCCCTGCTCGTGCTGCTGCTGCTGCGGGGTATTGTATTGACGGATATTGCAATAGCTTTTTAAATGCAGCCAACGGACTCTGCATTGTATCAATGTTGTTTAGAGTGCATGAACCGTCACAGGCTGTGAATGAGCGTTTGGATCGCATTGGGGGGGTTTGAAAAAGCGCCTTTCTTGTTAAGATATGTATGCATTCACGGTGGAATAAGTATATATTTTTCAAAATTCTACAGATAAGATTGACATGTCGGAGGTACAAGAGGGAGGAGTTCGTCAGGCACCTTCTGCCTCCGCCAATTTCACTCACACTTTACATATTGTACTTTCTACACCATCCATTACCAATAACCACCATGTCTACCAACAAACGCACGAAGATTGCTTCCCAACAAATGCGTATGTGTGCCTGTGGAAAGCAGTTCACGTCAAGGGCATATGGGCATCACGTCGTCGATTGTCTTCCCTTCCACAACCTCACCACAACTCGTCGAGTCTATCATGTAGCAGCAACAAATCATGCCGCCAATGCGGCACCACAGCAGCAAAAACTTAACAATGCATCAACAACGACAATGGATTAACCGTGGCAAGGTGAATGTTGAAAGCTCAGCTATTGAACAACGTCACAATGAACATAAGGTCACGTATAACAATCACCTAAAACAAATGACAACGACAGCGCCGCCAGTAGCTGATGACGAGATGAAAGATACCGCTCTGTCAGATGATGATGATGATGGTGAGCATGACTCTATTGACAGCGACGACTGCTCTGTAATGTTTGATTCAATGGTAGACCAAGGCATAGCTGATGATGTCTCTCTCGACAATGATGTGAATGATGCTAATGTGCCAATGTCTGCAGACGGTGCACCTGTCCTAGCAGCAACTGGACACATTTTGCCACCAATCTTTCCCAATACAACTGACTTCGATCATGACGACTCAATTCGGTTCGATAGTACGGTTGCTCCATGCACTGCAGCGGGCATTAAACTCATGGAAATAATAGGAAAGCATAGCGTTGACCTTACGCTATATAATGATATTGTATGCTTCATTGGTGACCTCGCTGATGCTGGTTACAACTTCACTCAGAAGCTTCCGAAGCGCAAGGCACTGCATACACAATGCGAGCACGCGTTTAATTACAGTTCTCTTCGCCCCAAACTGTTGGAAGTCCCTGTGGCGACTTTAGACACCCCGACCGTCCACTATGCCTGTGTTTGACATCAAGGCGGTTCTGGCAAAGATGCTTCAAAATCCTCTGCTAATGCAAGAGGCTAATATTGCAGCAAACTATGACGTTTTTACAGGTAAGCCTCTTCGTAACACTGCGTTTGAAGACCAAGCTTACTATGATGAA
>JAHBBA010001137.1:0-18478 GCA_018806925.1 Skeletonema costatum | reverse complement strand
TCGAAGTGTTTTTGTTAGTCTCTTCTCTCATGCCACTATGTATTCGCCAGATACTAAATAAACCGGTCGCCGGTTTAATTCTCAGATAAATAAATGTTAGTCTCTTCTCTCATGCCACTATTCGCCCAGAAAAAAACCAGTTTCTGGTTTTATTGCGGACGGAGCTTCTGGCCTCCCGCCCCCACGCTTCTCCCCACAGCTTTGTTGACGTTGGATGTGATCCTTCTCTGTTGGTTTCGATGATCAGCGTTGCCGGTTAAATTGGCGGAAGCTGATAGTAATCCCTTCTGACCTCTCCCCCCGCGGTTCTCCCCCCACGCTTTGTTGGAGTTGGATGTGATCCTCCTCTGTTGGTTTCGATGATCAGCGTTTCCAATCTTACTTGAATTGCTGCGTGTTTAGCTTGCATTTTGAGCCAGCGGTGTTGGTTTTCTTTCTCCCTTTCTGACATTGCTAAGCCATTGGTGATTGCTTTATCCGTAAGGGTGACATGTACATCTGCTGCACGTTGGTCTTGCTGCGCTGCCGCTGCTTTTGTTTCATGCGTTGAAAAGATGGCATTCGACCGATGTTAATTGTTATTTGTTGCCGTCACTTAATTAATCTAATCTCATCATCACACTCGTTTTATGCGTATCATTATTATCCACTACTCCTCCGATAAAAGATGTGGATTGCCAAATATCTATTGCGGCACATACTCCTCTTGATAGAGATGTGTGAGGATGTGTGGTGTGCATTTGCGATGTCGTCATGCAGGCAATTGTTGTGCCATGCTGTTAAGGGTGGTGGAAGAATGAAGGCGATCGACCGAATCCAAATAATTTTGTGGTTTGATGTTGGCTGCATGACAAAATAATTGTATTCTGATGGCACTCCCCCACCCTTCAACTCGGTGGCTATTCATTGTCGTGTCGATACATCGCCGGCGATATGTAGAGTCGTAATCACATCAACTAGCTTGATACGTTGAAATCGCCGCATATCACTCGCTGCGCCATGGCGATGGGATCAAGATACACGTGCTGACCATTAATTAACTCCCAGTGGTTGCCTTTTAGGCGCACGGAACATGCCATCACAACATGGTTGTTTTTGTGGCTGCCAAAACTCAAAAAAATCTTTGAGAAGCGACGTGGCGCGCAAAACAAAAGAGGGGGCAGGGGGCGAGCGCACTAAGTAAAATTTAGCAAGAGACTATGGAAGAGAAGAGAGAATGACATAGCATTGCAGAGCAACTTTACAGTCGGATACCCTGTAAGAAAAACAATTCCAAGAGCCATAATGGGAGAGGTCCCGAGGGCCCGCAATACAGCACAGAACACTCTCACCACTTGGCATGCTGACAGGCTGTACGGCACCATTTTGATACCGTATTAATTTCTCACCATCGTCGTCATATTTGAAGTTCCCATCGTCATCGCGCTCGTACCAGATTGGCTGCAAGTTCTCCTTCAGATACTTATTGTTTTCTTGACATTTGTTCTTCTTGCAGAGACTACAGACATCATCACCCACGGTAAGACCCTTGGGCAAATCCTTGGCAACGCCCTTGGGGAATATCAGTTTGTTCTCCCTGCAGACACAGCACGTAGATACTTGCAGCGTTCTCATTATGTATTCGAACTTGATGATCTCTTCTTTGGTGCGCCTGCTGCGATAGGTCTCTCTAGATCTCCCCACCACACCATGGTTGGGATTGTCCATGAACTGGATGTCGACCGACTCTGTTACATCTAGACGGATAGCTCCGCTCTTCTCCCTACGGACCAAGAACCGCCTAAACTCCTTCTCCTGCTTCATGAATTGTCTCTTGCCCCTTTGAAGATGAATTTTTTTCTCATAAAACTTCTCCACGACACCAAATTGCATCGACATCACATACAACTCATTTATTTTCTGCTTCGCCCGATCGTATTCATTTCCAGGGGCGGCCCAACAGAGATAATTTTCTGTCGGTCTTCTCCTGTCGAGTTTGGTATCCTCTCGCCTTACACGCTTGCTCTGTGTTTCAGTTGACTGTTGTGTCTCGCCACAAGATGTCCTTTGCGCTTATTGGTATGTGTCCAGCTGTTGCTATTGGAATGCGCATCGCAGTTGAATGCTTGGACATCGTCAGGCTGTGTTGGCGTCGATTGCTGCTCCGTAGCAAATGGCGGTGATGCGGCTGTGCTATCTTGATCCCAGCTGAATACCTCTTCCTCTTCCTCTTCCTCGTCGTCGGAGAAAACATCCTCGTATGGTGTGATAATGATTATTTTCGTCAGACACTTCCACACAGGGTTTGGGTTGGGGAGGTGTCCGTATTGATCCAAATGCTTGATCGACATTCTTCGCACTTGATGGACACCCTTGTGTAAAAAATCACCGTTGTCCAAGCCGATTATATTCTGACTAGTCGAAAGCGCACCGATTGAAGCAATGGTACCCTTCTTCGCAACTGACTTGCGAGACGATTCCCTATATTCGATGACATCGCCAAGTTGGATGAAGGTATTCAGTGTGGTGTTGTTGCTGCTGCTTCTGCCGCTTACCCTGATGGTGTCACCTGATGGGTGTAGATAAAAGAAGGTATGGTAAAAGTGTGTGAGAATTTGAATTTCCGACAAGGGAGGAAAAATAAATGCAAATGTTTCAGACAGATTCAGACAGATTGGAAGTTCGAAGTGCACTCCTTTTTTTTCGGACAAGGGAGGAAAAAAAACTGCAATGACAATAGTATGGCTGAATGAAAGAATGAACTCACCATTGCTCTCATAAATCAAAGATTCGTCTTCGTCATGCATCAATTCATCGCCATTGCTGCCGCAAGACCAGACTGATCCGCTGCAGTCGGATGAGTGATTGTCATTGGTAAAGGCAACATCATCATTGTCATCGTTGGCTTCCCCATCGGACTCAGAATCATTGAATAAGGTCATCGCCACATCATGGACATCAGTTACCGCTGGCGTTTCTGCCGAGGTATCTCGGTGCGAGCAATATTCTTCAGTAATCGATCCGAGGATATTGTGTATTTCCACTCTCATCCTTGTCATATCTCCTCCCGACAAATCAAACAGGGGGTCCTCTGACACATAGCACTTCAACTTGTTGTGCACGTCGCTCATGGTGAGGCGCTTCTTCAGAAGCTGAATTGCATTGAAGGCATAGCGGCATGTGAACATTCCACAGTCAAAGGAATTGTCTTGGCAAACGACCTTCGGCGTGAGCAAGGGCAGGCATCGATGAGTGAACGGCCGAGATGTTTTATCCAATGAAGTGTTGTAGTGACGGTCCCATTCACTATTTAATACAAGCCTGATTGCCCAAGCGATATCACTCCTATTGTGAGTAGTTATTCTACCGAGCGAGTCAAAGTGCACCATGCACGAGACCTCATTAGTGTACGAAGCATCTCCCCATCTTTTTGAGGTCTGTTTGATCAGCGACGGATTGTATACTGCCACCAGGCTCCAGTGGTTGACGCCATGAAAGGGAAACAACAACAACTTCTTGTCAAATATGTTGATTTTGCGAAGCCAGCGTTTCAAATCGGATGAGTAGCTGTTTAGTAGGACGCTGGAAAGGAAGTGACTCGAAAATACATAAACATGGGAAGCCAAATCGTCGGGAGATTGCGGTATGCCAACCCACTTCATCCAGAAGTTGACAATCGAGTCATTTAACCACGTTTCTGGCAATAGCGTTCTGACATCCATACCATTGATGATAATGGGATTTCTCCCGATAGTGTCACGAAGGGAATTCCAGAAATAATTGCCATTACCATTACTATGATTTCAGTGGAGTGCATGCCACAAGCTAGGAGTTGCGATGGATTGGTCAACAGGAATGGCAATGTGAAACAGTGTTCATTGCCAGTGACGAATGTTCGATAGTCACCAGGTGCGGGACTTGAAGACTTCTGTGCGCCCACCATTGTTTTCGAGGTGACGGCTACCAATCCTTTGTACAACTGTCGCGTCTTCGGGGAAGATGGATCAGGATCCATCTTTTGCAACCAACGCATATCAGATGATGATCGGCCCTCGGGGCCCCGGAAAGATGCAGCAAAGCGGAGTCCGGGGAACCGGAGGTGCCTCCAATTCCATATACAGGGTTTGAGCCAAAACGAGCCAACTCCATTCTACAGGAAACCATGTAGGAATTAGTAACGAAGCATTTAGGAGATTTAAATCTTGTCTGACACGTAGAGGCTCTGTAGACCATACCGGCGTAGGTTTTGTAGTGATTCCTACATAGAAAGCGAGAAGTACCTGGCTTAAATGCGCTTTTTGATTGGCTATATCCCTCATTTCGAGAAAGAGATACCGGAAAGATGGGTGGTTTAGATGGTCCGCATTCTCGAAATCAGTCAAATTGATATGTTTTGATGGAGTTTTGACTACATCTCAAGCATTGTGGTGGCAATCTTGCTTCTTCCTTTCACTTATCCGCTGGCTGGAAAAATGCATGTCTTGCAAGTATGCCACAGCTGTTGATGCTAGATGCATCTGCAAGTGTGACACAGATCTGTGCGCTCTGTTGTTGTTGCTGCTGTTATTGTTGCGTGCTTGGAATGGCGGATTGCCTGAAGATGATGTTCGATAGTGATGGCTAATTGTTGCATGACAGTGTGGCAGTTCAGTAATTTAGTTGACTTGGTTGTTCGAGTGAGTGTTCGTCGAAGTGTTTTTGTTAGTCTCTTCTCTCATGCCACTATGTATTCGCCAGATACTAAATAAACCGGTCGCCGGTTTAATTCTCAGATAAATAAATGTTAGTCTCTTCTCTCATGCACTATTCGCCCAGAAAAAAACAGTTTCTGTTTTTTTGCGGACGGAGCTTCTGGCCTCCCGCCCCCACGCTTCTCCCCACAGCTTTGTTGACGTTGGATGTGATCCTTCTCTGTTGGTTTCGATGATCAGCGTTGCCGGTTAAATTGGCGGAAGCTGATAGTAATCCCTTCTGACCTCTCCCCCCGCGGTTCTCCCCCCACGCTTTGTTGGAGTTGGATGTGATCCTCCTCTGTTGGTTTCGATGATCAGCGTTTCCAATCTTACTTGAATTGCTGCGTGTTTAGCTTGCATTTTGAGCCAGCGGTGTTGGTTTTCTTTCTCCCTTTCTGACATTGCTAAGCCATTGGTGATGATTGCTTTATCCGTAAGGGTGACATGTACATCTGCTGCACGTTGGTGCTGTTGCTCTTGCTGCGCTGCCGCTGCTTTTGTTTCATGCGTTGAAAAGATGGCATTCGACCGATGTTAATTGTTATTTGTTGCCGTCACTTAATTAATCTAATCTCATCATCACACTCGTTTTATGCGTATCATTATTATCCACTACTCCTCCGATAAAAGATGTGGATTGCCAAATATCTATTGCGGCACATACTCCTCTTGATAGAGATGTGTGAGGATGTGTTGTGTGCATTTGCGATGTCGTCATGCAGGCAATTGTTGAGTTGTGCCATGCTGTTAAGGGTGGTGGAAGAATGAAGGCGATCGACCGAATCCAAATAATTTTGTGGTTTGATGTTGGCTGCATGACAAAATAATTGTATTCTAATGGCACTCCCCCACCCTTCAACTCGGTGGCTATTCATTGTCGTGTCGATACATCGCCGGCGATATGTAGAGCCGTAGATCACATCAACTAGCTTGATACGTTGAAATCGCCGCATATCACTCGCTGCGCCATGGCGATGGGATCAAGATACACGTGCTGACCACTAATTAACTCCCAGTGGTTGCCTTTTAGGCGCACGGAACATGCCATCACAACATGGTTGTTTTTGTGGCTGCCGAAACTCAAAAAAATCTTTGAGAAGCGACGTGGCGCGCAAAACAAAAGAGGGGGCAGGGGGCGAGCGCACTAAGTAAAATTTAGCAAGAGACTATGGAAGAGAAGAGAGAATGACATAGCATTGCAGAGCAACTTTACAGTCGGATACCCTGTAAGAAAAACAATTCCAAGAGCCATAATGGGAGAGGTCCCGAGGGCCCGCAATACAGCACAGAACACTCTCACCACTTGGCATGCTGACAGGCTGTACGGCGCCATGGTGATATTGCCACACTGTAAAACTGACATTGGTCCCCGTTGGTCCTAAAGTCGAACAGCAATGACTCTTCGCCCGCGCTCCATCATCGTAATGCATGGCAAGATCGTGGCATGTGGTGGCTAATGCATGCTTGGCATCGTGGTGGCAGAAACGTTGCAAGTGCTTGCCGCGCAAGATACCTGCATCAAGACGGGGCTACGTCCGCAATCGGCCAAGACCACGCATCAAATAAGCAACAATGTGCTTGCGCGCTGAAGATAAATGAACAGATGGGGTGTAATGGGAATCAATAGAACAAAACAACTAGTGAGCTTAACTGTTAACAAAGCACACGAAAACATGAATCAGAAGCCCCATACTAACAAGCTCCAAGAGTAGATTCAATCATTGCAAATCATTAGTCCTCCCCACCACACGTCCACTGATGATTTGAGATCGAACCTGATAAAAGGAGAGCAATTAAATGCTAAACACTAACAGGCTCTTCGGTGATCTCATCCCACACCGGGAAACGCCCACATTTGTAAATGAGAGAACGTTCCTCTTCTTTTAGCTCGTCGAAACTATGGTACCCAAGTGAGATCAAGAATTGTTGGATAGTGAAATCACAGAAGTGTTTGTCGAAATGATTCTTGACCTCGACTCTGGCGAATCCATTCTTGAATGTCTCTTCGATGTCCTTCGTGAATAAGCCTTTGAGTTCGCTTGCACTCTTGTATGGAACATTCTTATCCGCTCCCTTTTTGAACTTCCCATCCAGAAACATATTCAACATTCCCGACCCGCTTTCTTCAAGGTTGTTGTAGAGATAGGCGGCTAATACGCTCCCATCACTGCACATGCTCCTAAAGTTGGATTCAAACTTTTTGAGCAAGACCTCAGGGGGAAAGCCAGAGGGATGACACACCTGAATTCGCAAATCAGCTTGGACACAGGATAAGGTGCTTGTCCATTGACAATTCGTCCCTTTCGCTGATACTTGTTTTCCCCATGAAATGAACGACGAATGAATTCGTCTTTCCATGTCTTGTAACAAGTAGCAGCCGGCTCAATAGGTGTAGGACCTCCCATGGCAAAGTAGAGTTCGAATGCGGCGTTGAAACTCGGGGCTTTAAAATACCAAAGCTCACTCCCGATGTTGGTGAAACAGCCAATAGAGACCTTTTCGCCGGTGGATCGATCGGTAATACCATGAGTCAGTTCCTAGAACAACTTGACTACGAGACTTCGACCTTGTCCCAGATGATGAAGTGTTCTGCCTGATGAGTTGCTCCAATACATGAGGAGAGGATCCCCACCCTCCCTTCGCCTCGCCGCTAACATTAATACCACCACTGTCATTTGCTCCGTGACCCACCACAACAAGTGACGTAGACTTACCTGACACCATATCTTGCTTCTTGTAGGGGTTGATAGTGGTAGCCGTGATAGGAGGTACCACAGAATTGATCGAATCATTTTTTTGCTTCTTTGATGTGGGAGTAACAAATGGATCATGGCGGACTTCGTTACACTGTACTGCTTTTCTAAGCCTGGCTGCAGTAGTTGGAATAGCATCGGCAAAATCGATCTCCTCATCGTCATCAGTATCAGACAAACCATAGTCAACAGCACTCGTGGACACAGCAATGTACCCAATGACCGTATTCGAATTAAAGTCAACAACAGCACGCATGATCAAAGACTGTTCATCCATTTTCGTCATTGCCGAAGCAGGCAATGCGCCGTTAAATTGGTGAGTTAACCCCAAGTTCAGGTCATCACTTTCGCTATCGGATTCAATATCCTCCTCGTCATTCTTGGGAAAGTACTCGGATCCTCTATGAAATCGATAATCATTGTACTGTGAGGGATTGATACAAAGCAACCCAACAGATGATTCGCCATTGGCGGGTGGTGAGATGACCATGATTGTCCTGTTGAGAAGTTTCGACAAAGCACATAAAACCATAACTTGCCAGCGAACCGTTCGCACTCCATATTGCTTGCCTCCAAGATAGGCTCCCACCAACTGATTCAATGCATGCTTCTGAGACAGTGTTAGAGAAGTACCACTTGTATTTTTGTTGCTTGATTTCTTCATTTCTTTTCTGATCAAACGAAGAAGACCATCAACGGTACCAAGTTTGACATTACTGGGATCGGTGACTTCAAAAAGGCGGACCAAGCACTCAAGAATTCCATTAACACTGCTAGGATTCAATTCAGATACGCCATTCTCATGATAGAACTCCTCACAGCGACGTTGATAGGTCATGGAGCAGCTTGAAGCGTTGCGGAAATTCGAAGGGTGGCAACTATACTCGGACTCAAATACTGGCTCATCCTCATCGCTGTCATCAAACTCGTCACCTCCAGTATCAGCTCCACCATTGCCAACACCAACATTATCATCGCTGTCACTTGCGCTGTCTTCGTACAAAAAAGCTTGTTCCTTAGATTGGGTGCGTTGCTTCCTCTTCCGCTGATTACTGGAAGAGGTTATAGCTTCATCTTCATCGCTGCCATAGCCGGTGCCAGAGAGCATGGTATTTGTCTGCGAGGAGGCAGGCAAAACATTGCCGCTATCCATGATACCCACACCCACATTGGTGCCGTCAATAGTAAACTCCTGGTGATGAAGTTTTGCTTGAGTCAATGAGCGCTTCTTCACTTGATTGGGACCTGGAGGAGATAAGTAGAAATGATCACTGCGCCCACTTCCATCCTTTCGAATGGTTACAAACTTGGTCCATCCCGGACCTATCAAATCGTCACAAGGGATTGCTCTATTGGAGAACAAGAGGAGATCCAATTAATTTTGGACCAAGGGAGGAAAAAAAAGGTTGAGATTAGTTTTTACCCAAAGGCAAGGGAAAGGAGGAAAAAAAAAAGACTAGCATTGAGATATGTATCTTACCCATTGGACAGTCTGGAAGACAAGCTACCGCCGCCAACATCAGCTTTGGATGCAGGAACTGCAGCATTGCTTTGAGGAGAGACCGATACCAATGAAGACGAAGAGGACTTTGCCAACTTAGTGGGATCAAATGCACTCGCTTCATTGCTCCTGTCATTTTGGACACAAGATATACGGTGAAAAATGTTGACGGCTGCTTTGATTAGCTCCTTTTTCTTGGTGGGATAAGGCGAGTCGTTGTTACTGAAGCCAAGGCCCTGCAAAATGAACGGGAGATCTTTAGCTGAGTAGCAGCCAAATGCGATCGTGTTGATCTCATCGGTGGTTGAAGGAAGATTGCTCAAGCCACCTACTTTGCCGGCGGCTAAGTCAGTAAGAAATGGCTGAGCGACTGAATTCCACAAAATGCTGGTAACTGGGGGAGCAATAATCTTACTGCGACGAAATCCCTTGCCAGAAGTATTAGCGGAGGAAGACTTGGACGGTTGGCTAACTTTCATACTTGAATGATGGTAAAGGTTGAAAGAGATCAGCAGTGCAGAAAGTAGATTCTACTTTTTATGGAAGGAGATAGAGTTGAGAGTGTGGTGTGTTGATACACAAAATGGAGTACTAGTTCCTATTGCACCAGAGAGCAACTTCAAAGATTTCGAGGAAGATATGGTATTGATTCCACCGTACCAAATGCGTCATTGGCAGAGCATCGAGAAAGGCGAAGATTTGGTCGGCTACAGCAGCTGCAAGTACGACGGCGCTTACGGCATTTCTGCTTCCAAAAGATTTGAAGTTGAAGGAAGTTATGATATTGATTCCGCCGTTAAGAGAGTGTAAGATTCAGGAGCAATAGGTTCAGCAGCTGCCGTAAGATCGGCAGCTGTCACAAGATCGCAATCTGCCATCTGTCCATTGTTCCGGCACGAGCGCAAGAAATCTGAGTTCCCTGTTTTTGTACGGAACTTCCAAATGGGCGGGAGCTCACTACACGATGACAACGACACTGCCATTCCTTCACGGATCGATAGAACTACAAAAGAGCTTCAAAATGAGCCACCAACCGTTGCCTAACTCCGAATACTCGCGAAGAACGACCACTACATCAGGATGATAAGATATTATTTAAGAGTTACACCAATAATTCTCCACTTTACAGATTATGTATGTTACATGACACAACGCAATTGAATCTTTCACTTCATAATAATATTCACAGCTTTAATCAATAAAACTGCAGTAAATGATGTACTCCAGTGATATTGTGTATTGATTTGTCTGATGGTGGCTACATATGGTCCTAAAGCCAAAATGCTGTATCCAACTGTAGTGTCGATCCTACCTTGGGTTTCATGCTGCCAATGAAATCAGCAAGAACTGCAACAACCTGCTCCGTCTAATGAGCCATATGGTTTGTGGTCACATCAGTTTATGCATTCAACATATGAGCTGCTGAAGGTGGTTCAGATTTGTGACTCAACTAGTTCGATTTGTAAATGTATCAGGATGGGCAAGGAAAATGATAGGAAGTATAATCCATGCTCATCCTTAAAGCAATCGATCCTATTACTGATGATGTGAAGGTTGGCCAGAGCTATGTCAAAAAGAGCAAGTGGGAAAAGGTCATCCCAGAGACTAGAGACAGATTCAAGCATCATTTGTATCCCCTATTCCAGTGTCACGCTCACTTAGATATGTTTCTGAATGTGGAGAACAAACTTGTCATGGCTGGAACAAATTGTGATGAAGTCTTTGGTTTCGTCAAAGGTGAGACCAATTTACTGCGTATTTTCCATTCTTTCTCTCATTCTCAATGATCTAATCTTTTGTCTTCTCAATTGCTCTAGATACTAAGGAGAAGGTAGAGCTATTGAGCCTTATTCCTATACTCAATGTTGAGGATGTTCAAACCCACATCAACATGCTATGGAGGTTCAATCAAGGCACTCTTCTGTATCTTTCAGCTGGTGCAGGACGCGGACTAGAACTGACCCGCATTGGTCCCTTTAAGTATTTTCAGGAATACTTCAACTGTCTTCGCTTCACAATGAGGTGAGAAGAATGTCCTTCATGGGGTCGATAGAAATAAGAAAATCGCCCACTTTGTCCCTCCGTCTCTTTCAAGGTACATCATCATCCTCAACTTGGTGATCTATCCTGCAGTGGAACAAAGCCAAACTCTCACCATCCCAAGCATCGATCGAGGTCCAGAAGAGGCAAATTTGATGTGCAGAGACGTGCTACACTTGGATACATCTGGGCCTACCTCCACCAGCGATAAGGGAACCAAGCATATCAGGGACATCTTCAGTCAGATAATGAACGTGATAACCCCTGTGAGCACTGGTAAATTCACAACCTCCAAAGAGAATGCAATTCAACTGCATCATTCTCCCTACGTTCACAGTCAACACTATTCTTCAGAGATCATGATGAGGCTTAATGACAGCGATGTTGCACGACTACCATTCTCAATAGCAGTACACCTCTTCAAAGCTCTAGGTGAGACAGTTCCAGTTCTACAGCAGACTTCTGATAGAAACTTCACTACCATTAATCACACCTTCTATGATCAAGCTGCAAACAGGGCGCTCAACGATACAATGGCAACTTGTATCCCCATCAAATGGAAGCCATCAAAATCATTGACAACAGATCTGACCACCGTGATGTTGTTGTACATCTTGCTCCTGGACAGGGAAAGAGTGGTATTTGGAACTTTTCTCTGCTTGGACGTGCAATCAGTGGTTCTGTGAGGCAACGTTCAATTGTGATCTGCCCTTACAACTCACTATTGGCACAGCAACAGTTAAAGTCCAAGCAATGCTTTCATGGAACCAACTTGAGAGTGTACTCCATCACAACCTCTTCCCTTCCATCAATGTTACTTACAACTGAAGAAGGTTTTGATCTCCTCTACATTTCTATTGATGCATTCAACAACCTAAACAAAATGCTTTTTTTGCCACGTGACTGCGGCTATCTGCCACGTGACTGCGGCTATCTGCCAAGTGCTACTGCTAGCTCAATTGCAGGGCTTAGCTCTTCAAGCAAATATACTCTTTTTTGCTCCTTCAGTCGGCCTCTCTCAAAAATGCACAAACCACACACCATGAGCGCTCGAAACTAATCTATACACAAGATAGGACTACCATGACAATTGATGATTTACCTTCATAAAAACAGCAATAACATCCATGCTATGTCCATCCGCGGTCCCCCTTTAAATTTTACCAACAAAAATTGAGTCTGTGCCTTCTAATACTCCACATGTCTATAGCATCATCCTCCGAAAATAATAATAAAATCGACAAACCTCGATCATACTCGCCGCCATGCTGCTCAATACACGAAGCCAGCCACAGTTCCATTCTTTGTCGAATCGATAGCACTATTGAAGAGCTTCGAATAGAGGTACTAAACGTCATCTAACTCCACCAACTCGCCGAGTAACACCATTGCACCCAAGTCGAAATATTTGAGGGAGGGATTTTATATTAATTATGCAACGCCAACTCGACTCCATGCCGCTCGATACACGATGACGACGACACTGCCATTCCTTCACGGATCGATAGAACTATGAAATAGCTTCAAAATGAGCCACCAACCGTTGCCTAACTCCACCAACTCGCCAAGTAACACCATTGCACCCAAATCGAAATATTTGAGGGAGGGATTTTTATTATTATATGCAACGCCAACTCGACGCCATGCCGCTCACTACACGATGACAACGACACTGCCATTCCTTCACGGATCGATAACACTATGAAAGAGCTTCAAAATGAGCCACCAACCGTTGCCTAACTCCACCAACTCGCCAAGTAACACCATTGCACCCAAATCGAAATATTTGAGGGAGGGATTTTTATTATTATATGCAACGCCAACTCGACGCCATGCCACTCACTACACGATGACAACGACACTGCCATTCCTTCACGGATCGATAGAACTATAAAAGAGCTTCAAAATGAGCCACCAACCGTTGCCTAACTCCACCAACTCGCCAAGTAACACCATTGCACCCAAGTCGAAATATTTGAGGGAGGGATTTATTATTATTATATGCAACGCCAACTCGACGCCATGCCGCTCACTACACGATGACAACGACACTGCCATTCCTTCACGGATCGATAGAACTACAAAAGAGCTTCAAAATGAGCCACCAACCGTTGCCTAACTCCACCAACTCGCCAAGTAACACCATTGCACCCAAATCGAAATATTTGAGGGAGGGATTTTTATTATTATTTGCAACGCCAACTCGACGCCATGCCGCTCACTACACGATGACAACGACACTGCCATTCCTTCACGGATCGATAGAACTATGAAAGAGCTTCAAAATGAGCCACCAACCGTTGCCTAACTCCGAATACTCGCGAAGAACGACCACTACATCAGGATGATAAGATATTATTTAAGAGTTACACCAATAATTCTCCACTTTACAGATTATGTATGTTACATGACACAACGCAATTGAATCTTTCACTTCATAATAATATTCACAGCTTTAATCAATAAAACTGCAGTAAATGATGTACTCCAGTGATATTGTGTATTGATTTGTCTGATGGTGGCTACATATGGTCCTAAAGCCAAAATGCTGTATCCAAACTGTAGTGTCGATCCTACCTTGGGTTTCATGCTGCCAATGAAATCAGCAAGAACTGCAACAACCTGCTCCGTCTAATGAGCCATATGGTTTGTGGTCACATCAGTTTATGCATTCAACATATGAGCTGCTGAAGGTGGTTCAGATTTGTGACTCAACTAGTTCGATTTGTAAATGTATCAGGATGGGCAAGGAAAATGATAGGAAGTATAATCCATGCTCATCCTTAAAGCAATCGATCCTATTACTGATGATGTGAAGGTTGGCCAGAGCTATGTCAAAAAAGAGCAAGTGGGAAAAGGTCATCCCAGAGACTAGAGACAGATTCAAGCATCATTTGTATCCCCTATTCCAGTGTCACGCTCACTTAGATATGTTTCTGAATGTGGAGAACAAACTTGTCATGGCTGGAACAAATTGTGATGAAGTCTTTGGTTTCGTCAAAGGTGAGACCAATTTACTGCGTATTTTCCATTCTTTCTCTCATTCTCAATGATCTAATCTTTTGTCTTCTCAATTGCTCTAGATACTAAGGAGAAGGTAGAGCTATTGAGCCTTATTCCTATACTCAATGTTGAGGATGTTCAAACCCACATCAACATGCTATGGAGGTTCAATCAAGGCACTCTTCTGTATCTTTCAGCTGGTGCAGGACGCGGACTAGAACTGACCCGCATTGGTCCCTTTAAGTATTTTCAGGAATACTTCAACTGTCTTCGCTTCACAATGAGGTGAGAAGAATGTCCTTCATGGGGTCGATAGAAATAAGAAAATCGCCCACTTTGTCCCTCCGTCTCTTTCAAGGTACATCATCATCCTCAACTTGGTGATCTATCCTGCAGTGGAACAAAGCCAAACTCTCACCATCCCAAGCATCGATCGAGGTCCAGAAGAGGCAAATTTGATGTGCAGAGACGTGCTACACTTGGATACATCTGGGCCTACCTCCACCAGCGATAAGGGAACCAAGCATATCAGGGACATCTTCAGTCAGATAATGAACGTGATAACCCCTGTGAGCACTGGTAAATTCACAACCTCCAAAGAGAATGCAATTCAACTGCATCATTCTCCCTACGTTCACAGTCAACACTATTCTTCAGAGATCATGATGAGGCTTAATGACAGCGATGTTGCACGACTACCATTCTCAATAGCAGTACACCTCTTCAAAGCTCTAGGTGAGACAGTTCCAGTTCTACAGCAGACTTCTGATAGAAACTTCACTACCATTAATCACACCTTCTATGATCAAGCTGCAAACAGGGCGCTCAACGATACAATGGCAACTTGATATCCCCATCAAATGGATGCCATCAAAATCATTGACAACAGATCTGACCACCGTGATGTTGTTGTACACCTTGCTCCTGGACAGGGAAAGAGTGGTATTTGGAACTTTTCTCTGCTTGGACGTGCAATCAGTGGTTCTGTGAGGCAACGTTCAATTGTGATCTGCCCTTACAACTCACTATTGGCACAGCAACAGTTAAAGTCCAAGCAATGCTTTCATGGAACCAACTTGAGAGTGTACTCCATCACAACCTCTTCCCTTCCATCAATGTTACTTACAACTGAAGAAGGTTTTGATCTCCTCTACATTTCTATTGATGCATTCAACAACCTAAACAAAATGCTTTTTTTGCCACGTGACTGCGGCTATCTGCCACGTGACTGCGGCTATCTGCCAAGTGCTACTGCTAGCTCAATTGCAGGGCTTAGCTCTTCAAGCAAATATACTCTTTTTGCTCCTTCAGTCGGCCTCTCTCAAAAATGCACAAACCACACACCATGAGCGCTCGAAAACTAATCTATACACAAGATAGGACTACCATGACAATTGATGATTTACCTTCATAAAAACAGCAATAACATCCATGCTATGTCCATCCGCGGTCCCCCTTTAAATTTTACCAACAAAAATTGAGTCTGTGCCTTCTAATACTCCACATGTCTATAGCATCATCCTCCGAAAATAATAATAAAATCGACAAACCTCGATCATACTCGCCGCCATGCTGCTCAATACACGAAGCCAGCCACAGTTCCATTCTTTGTCGAATCGATAGCACTATTGAAGAGCTTCGAATAGAGGTACTAAAACGTCATCTAACTCCACCAACTCGCCGAGTAACACCATTGCACCCAAGTCGAAATATTTGAGGGAGGGATTTTATATTAATTATGCAACGCCAACTCGACTCCATGCCGCTCGATACACGATGACGACGACACTGCCATTCCTTCACGGATCGATAGAACTATGAAATAGCTTCAAAATGAGCCACCAACCGTTGCCTAACTCCACCAACTCGCCAAGTAACACCATTGCACCCAAATCGAAATATTTGAGGGAGGGATTTTTTATTATTATATGCAACGCCAACTCGACGCCATGGCCGCTCACTACACGATGACAACGACACTGCCATTCCTTCACGGATCGATAACACTATGAAAGAGCTTCAAAATGAGCCACCAACCGTTGCCTAACTCCACCAACTCGCCAAGTAACACCATTGCACCCAAATCGAAATATTTGAGGGAGGGATTTTTATTATTATATGCAACGCCAACTCGACGCCATGCCACTCACTACACGATGACAACGACACTGCCATTCCTTCACGGATCGATAGAACTATAAAAGAGCTTCAAAATGAGCCACCAACCGTTGCCTAACTCCACCAACTCGCCAAGTAACACCATTGCACCCAAGTCGAAATATTTGAGGGAGGGATTTATTATTATTATATGCAACGCCAACTCGACGCCATGCCGCTCACATACACGATGACAACGACACTGCCATTCCTTCACGGATCGATAGAACTACAAAAGAGCTTCAAAATGAGCCACCAACCGTTGCCTAACTCCACCAACTCGCCAAGTAACACCATTGCACCCAAATCGAAATATTTGAGGGAGGGATTTTTATTATTATTTGCAACGCCAACTCGACGCCATGCCGCTCACTACACGATGACAACGACACTGCCATTCCTTCACGGATCGATAGCACTATGAAAGAACTTCAAAATGAGCCACCACCCGTTGTCTAACTCCGAATACTCGCGAAGAATGGTCACTTCAACAGGATGGTAAGATAATATTAAGTGTTACACCAATAAATCTCCACTTTACAGATTATGTATGTTACATGACACAATGCAAATGTCTCTGAAACTTAAAAATAAAACTCACAAGTTTCAAAAGAATGGCAGTAAATGATGTACTCAAGTAATATTGTATTTTGATTTGTCTGACGATGGCTACCTATGGTCCTAAAGCCAAAATGCTGTATCCGACTGTAGCAGTGGGCTGAGGTACCTTGCCGGTGAGGTCAAAACAGAATGGAAAAATCACAAATCTACATCATAATGATATCATTGGCTGGTCTGAGGGCTTTCCGTACCCTCAATGTGCATCGCAATCCCTACCAACAGTGGCGAAGTTGGGGACCTTGTGGGCGAAGAGGCTGTATCTGTGTGTAACAGTGGGCTTCGTAACATTGGCAGCGCAGTTAGAGTATACTTCCACAGTTGAAAAGCTCATATTTTTCCTGGTACATTTTCTACTTACAGCCTGTGTACTAATTCCTACGTAGTATCTAGGGTTAGGGTTAGGAATTCAAACCCTAGACATATCTCAGAGACATGTCTTAATACATGTACAATTCCTAAGTTTGCAAAAAATTACTAAGTTAGCTAATTCCCAAGTGTTAGTGTTAGGGTCTCATTTTGGTCTTTGTGACATGTGGAGATAAATGCTCTCTCTTTTTGGCGGGAGCTGGAGTTGTTGACTTTTGTTCCAATCTCCAGCTCCCGCCAAAATGAGGTGAAGGAGACGGCAGGAGGACAGAGCAAGGATCCCCTTCTTTTGGTCTTGTGACGTGTGGAGATAAATGCTCTCTCTTTTTGGCGGGAGCCGGAGTTGTTGCCTTTTGTTCAAAACTACAGCTCCCGCCAAAACGAGCCTGCTTTGTTCCTGCTTCTTTGCTTGAGATTGACGGCACAACATCATCCTATCTACTGATAAGGATGGCATGGCATGGCATTGGATATGCATACTACTTCTTGACATTATCATCGGGGAGGCGAGAGCAAGGATCCATGTTTTGTTCTCAACTCTCTGATCTTTTTTCATCATGCCCAAGATGTGGTCATAATTTTCAAAATAATCAAAATAATGATGCGAGGCGCTGCAATGCACCTACTCATCCATCACCATCACCCTTGATCACAACTTCCATGAGTCCGTTCTCTTTATTAATGGTATCAACTACCCCCACCCGAAAGCACTAGGGTAGAATTAAATGCTCTCTCGATGGCTTTTTGGCAGGAGTCGCGAGATGCTGCCAACTCTTGTACCCTCTCTCGGCTACCACTTTTGCCAAAATGAGGTGAAGAAGAAGGCAGGAGGCCAGAGCCAGGATCCCCTTCTTTTGGTCTTTGTGACATGTGGAGATAAATGCTCTCCTCTTTTGGCGGGAGCTGGAGTTGTTGACTTTTGTTCCAATCTCCAGCTCCCGCCAAAATGAGGTGAAGGAGACGGCAGGAGGACAGAGCAAGGATCCCCTTCTTTTGGTCTTTGTGACGTGTGGAGATAAATGCTCTCTCTTTTTGGCGGGAGCCGGAGTTGTTGCCTTTTGTTCAAAACTACAGCTCCCGCCAAACGAGCCTGCTTTGTTCCTGCTTCCTTTGCTTGAGATTGACGGCACAACATCATCCTATCTACTGATAAGGATGGCATGGCATGGCATGGCATGGCATTGGATATGCATACTTCTTGACATTATCATCGGGGAGGGCAAGAGCAAGGATCCATCGTTTTGTTCTCAACTCTCTGATCTTTTTTCATCAGCCAAGATGTGGTCATAAATTTTCAAAATAATCAAAATAATGATGGAGGTGCT
>JAHBBA010001134.1:0-44325 GCA_018806925.1 Skeletonema costatum | reverse complement strand
CCAGTACCGTATTCCTTTAGCCTAGACCACGGTTCGCATCGCCAATGACTCGCTAGTCATTGCCATTCTCAGTGACGACTGACATTCTTACCACTTACTTAAAGTGGACATGCGTCAGCCTTTGTCTGTCGGATTGAGGCTTTCACCTCACTCCAATTTAACCTCATAATTATTGCATTACTCAATTCTTATCATCTCAATGCCACGGCTTTATTACCTGTGACACTAATAATATTATTATCACTGCATCCCCTGCAGTAACAGCAATAAGCCATCCTCGAAAAGAGAAGAAACATCGACACAATGTCGCAAATGTTAAGTGCCAAAGTGCAACACTCGTCCAACGTGTGGCATGCATTCAGGCAATTTGATTCCAAAGGGAAAAAGTTCACTCGCGGCTACAACCGTGATCAGTCAAAGGTGACTTTCCCATTTGATCCACCTCCTCGTCCTTCTAAAGGATCTACGTTTGAGTTGAGAACCACTTCTAAAGTAAAGAAGCAGATCCATGCCTTCAACGGTGGGACCTTTGGTGACTTCATCCACAAACAAGCCGAGTTCCATAACACTATGAATGATATGCAACTTGACGCCAACCACGATAACTTGGTTCAGCAACGTGACGCTGAGATCCTCAACAAACACATGTTTGAAGAGAAGAAAAAGAACGCCACGTCAGGGTCACTCGATGAGACCGACGGTAAGAAGCTCAAGAAACATGGGCGCAAGATCGACGAACTCAATCGTGAGATTGATGCTCTCGTGAAGCAGATCCATGAACATTATTGCAGCTTTATGGGCAATGATTCCAACAAGTATCGAGACATCGTCAATACTGACTTGATGCAACCTACGAATCATGTACATCCGTGCTACGACATGAAGAAAGTCGCGTACTTTTGGGACGCGACCTTGAACGAAGTATCAGGCCGAGCAGAAGTCTATGATGAACATGCCGATGACCCAGCATACTCCGATCCAAACATTAAATTCTTATGGACCATGGTCCGTGAGGAGAAGGAAGTGTTCGCTCAACGAGGACTCACACTCGAAGGAGTAAGAGAGTGCATTCGTAAACATGCCATCAGCGTTGGTGGATGTGAGCGGGCCGAGATTCAACGCCGCTACATGTTAAACAACGGACTCTTCCCAAGCTGCCTCACTCTTCCTGTTAAGAGCTTTGCCGAGGTGCTTGTGGAAATGAACAAGAATCTTCCTCTCCTCCCTTGTGCAAGAGATAATGACTTCTACAAGGATAGAGATGATGTGCCTTGGGGTAATACACAATTAACCCAAATGGAACTCTGTAATACACTCCTTGACAGTATGCCAAGGGAAGTACAACAACAATTCGCAGTTCAAAATCCTTTAAGGCAGTTGCGGTTCGATGTCCATCAACTGTCGACTGAACTTCAGCCACTTGTTGACCAAATCCGGTCTAAAAAGCAAGCTGAAAAGAATAGCGGAGGCGGAAAAGGAGGCAACTCCAACTCCAATGCTAATTCTCGCAACGGTGGTGGTAACCGAGGCAACCGCAATGGAAGTAACTCCAGCGGCGGCACCAACACCCAACATTGTGATCGTTGCAGTAAGTGGGGAGGCAATCCTAAGACTCATAAAACCACTGACTGTCAGGCGTGGAATAACGATGGTTCCGAAGGACCTCGCAATCCTAACAAACGCCGTAAGAAGAAAGAGGTCCACAACATGGACATGGAAACAATTGTGGCAAAAGCAGTTCAGAAAGAACTCCGAAACCACAGCCGCGGTTCTCGTGATCGTGGACGCAGCCGTAAGAAGTCTAAGCATCGACGCAAAGACCGTAGCCGCAGCCGCAGTCGTAGCAGTAGTTATGATAGTTATGACAGCGATGAATAGGATGATTGGCAAAGCACTATCACAGATAACGATATGAATGACGTATCCGAAGACGAATCCTTCATTAATGAAGATGATAAACCTAGAAAAAGATTTAAAGAAATTCACACCTGTGAGCCGATAAACAGTGCTTGTCATATTGATTTTAGCGGTAGGCAACACCTACACGCAACCCTTAAAGCAAAAATTAGAAAAGGTATAGGCCTTAAGACTGTTGTTCTTGGCTGTCCCTTATTTAAAAAAGGCAAGAACAGAATTCGACCTCTGCGTATCTTATTGGATTCAGGCAGTGACGGCGACATAGCGTTCCTCACTAGATCAGACTTCCTCAAATACACAGCGGTTCGGAAGAGCCATCCTTCGTCATGGAACACTTCTAATGGTGCCTTCCAAACGACGGACGTTGCCAAGATGGAGCTCCTCTTCCCTGAGTTCTCTCAGAGCAAGATTTTCAGCTGCCAAGCAGATGTCAAGATTGTTTCTGTAAATGATAAACCGACGTACGACCTCATTATTGGGATCGAGACGTTGGCCCGTTGGAATTGCATGCTAAACTTCACCGAAAGAATTATCACTATCGATGGAATAGATGCACCAATGAAGTCACACGACGAGCTGCAGAATACACGCACATTGTACAACACCTACCGCGAAGCGACGGAACCTTCGTCAACAAAGGAGGAAACGGCACGTGCAGTGAATATTCTTGACGCCAAGTATGAAAAGGCAGACCTGCCAACATTAGTTGAAACCAACAGCTCACATCTCACCAGAGACCAACAAGATGCCTTACTCAAACTCCTCCAGAAGCATGAAGCGATGTTTGAGGGTACTTTGGGAGCGTGGGACGGTGAACAGATCCATTTCGATTTGAAACCAAACGCAATGCCATGGAGGGGCCACCCCTTCCCTGTGCCTCGTATTCACCGCGAGACAATCAAAAAAGAAATAAAAAGACTCTGCGATATTGGTGTCCTAGAACCAGTAGAGCAATCCGAATGGGCATCTCCCTCATTTGTGATTCCCAAGAAAGACGGCTCTGTCCGCTTCTTGACGGACTTTCGGAAACTCAATGAGCGCATCTTACGGAAACCATATCCTCTTCCAAAGATCAGCGATACATTGCAGCAAATCGACGGTTTCACTTTTGCAAGTGCTATTGATCTCAACATGGGTTATTATCACCTTCGGTTGGATCCTGCTACAATGGAAATTTGTACAATTGTATTTCCATGGGGTCTTTATCGCTATAAGCGTCTACCAATGGGTGTTGCATGTAGTCCTGATATCTTTCAAGCAAAAATGAACAGCCTATTCCAAGATCTGGAATATGTGCGGGCGTACATTGACGACCTTCTGTTAATCTCCTCCGATACATTCGAGGACCACCTGGAGAAGTTAGATACTGTCCTCCAAAGAATGCGCGACGCAGGGTTGCAAGTCAACGCTGCCAAATCCAACTTCGCCGCTAAAGAGATCGAGTACCTTGGTTATACTCTCTCACGTGAAGGCATCAAGCCTCAACAAAGTAAAGTCGCAGCAATCCTTGCTCTCCAGCCGCCAAAGAACGTCAAAGAACTTCGACGCGTCCTGGGTATTATTCAGTACTATCGCGATCTATGGCATCGACGTACTGACCTTCTAGCTCCATTGACTGATTTAGTTGCGGAGTGCGGATCAACCAAAGCTTCTAAACGCAAGAGAAAGGATGGTACCAAACGGAAACCTCCTAAACCTTGGCATTGGGACGATCTGCATCAGAAGGCCTTTGATGAGATCAAGAAGATCATAGCACGAGATGTTATTCTCGCCTATCCCTCTTATGAGGAAGACGTGCCTTTTATTATTTACACTGATGCTTCGAGCCGACAGCTTGGGGGCGTCATAACACAGAAGAATCGACCACTCGCATTCTTCAGCCGTAAACTTACTGAAACACAACAAAGATACACTGTCACTGACCAGGAACTATTGTCAATTGTGGAACTCCTTAAAGAATTTAAGGGTATGCTCCTGGGTCAGCGGATTATTATCTACACCGACCACATCAACCTCACGCGGGACAACATCGGCCAATCGTCAGATAGGACACGCCGTTGGATGATCCTCTTGCAGGAATTTGGTGCGGAAATCCGTTATGTCAAAGGTATAGATAACACTGTCGCCGATGCAATATCTCGGCTTGACTATTGTCCAAAGATTAACCCACACTCAGATGACGAGGTGGATGATGACGGCAATTGGAAAACTATTAGCCGCCATGAAAAATGGAACCACATGGTGACTCTCCTTAGTCACTACGACAAACCGGACAAATACTCCGAAGCCGCAGAACAGCCACCCAAGGACGTTATGGCACACATTTTCGCAAACGTAGAGACGCAAGAAGATTCTATCTATCCCGTCACGATTAGCGAAATTGCTGAGGCCCAACGTGCGGATCCAAAATGGAAGCACTATTTTGATCACCGCGACTCACAATCGCGTACGAAATCACAATTCCAATTGATGATGTTTGATGATGTTGAAGTTTTAGTAAAAAGCATCGACTCTCGACAACCCCGCCTTGTTATACCAGATTTGTTACAAAACAAAGTGTTGTGGTGGTACCATGAATACCTCCAGCACCCCGGTAGAGACAGGATGGAGGAAACTATTGCCTCGATCATGTACTGGCATGGAATGCGTACACAGATCAAGGAACTTGTCAAAACCTGCGATAAATGTCAGAAGGGTAAAACGCGCAAGCGAAAGTATGGCAAGCTTCCACCAAAAGACGCAGTCACTCGCCCGTGGCATACCGTCTGTGTAGACCTTATCGGACCATTCGATATATCTGACCACAGCGGCAACACAATGGAAGTGATGTGTCTAACTATTATTGATCCAGCCACGGGATGGTTTGAGATCGCAGAATTACCAACTAAAAATCGTCGATAAATACGACAAGAAACAGGACAAGTGGTTCAAAGATGAGATCCTTGACAAAGACTCCGCCACGATATCACGTCTGTTTAATAAACACTGGTTAAGTCGATATCCGCGACCTCGTTACGTCGTCTGTGATAATGGGGGCGAGTTCAAACTCCACCTAAAACGATTATGCAAAGAATTTTCAATTGGTAGAAAGCCGACATCCAGTAGAAATCCTCAAGCCAACGCTATTCTAGAGCGTGTGCATGGTGTTGTCAACAGTATGTTGCGCACCTCGAGACTCCAAGAACTCGAAGAGGTATCAGCTGAACGTATTGACGAATGGATCACCAACATGGCGTGGGCAATACGATCTACACATCACACTGTGCTTAAGTCGAGCCCCGGTGCTGCTGTCTTCGGTAGGGACATGTTATTCGACATCCCTTATGTAGCAGACTGGGATGAAATTGGCCGTCGACGACAACTGCAAGTGGACAGAGACAACGTCAGGGATAATAACCGACGTCTACCATATGATTACAAAATCGGTAGTAAGTGTCTCATCATTAAAAACATTAATGGTGAGCGGCTCCCCAAAGCCGATGAGCGCAATTCGGGCCCTCACACGGTCACCGAAGTCTACACTAATGGAACTGTCAGGATACAAAGAGGTTCAATCAGCGAACGTATAAACATCAGAAGAATTACCCCATACTTCGAGTCGGCCGCGACCGAAGAGGAATGAGTCTAAACTCGGGGGCGTGTACAGATTGTAAATATAAATACAAGATAAAGCAACCTAAATGCTAAGGCCATGCTGTACTCGCACGTAATCGTTATTACGCACTATTCTAAGTCTTTCACCACGATCGTACCGTGCGGTGTACTTAAGTACCCCGGTCGACACTCCTCAGAGCGAAGTTATTTTTTCCCATAGGGTTTTTCTCCTCTGCGTTCACCTCCATGATCCCGACACTTGGGGGCGAGTGTCATAGGCACTGGCTATGTTAGCCAGATCCAGTACCGTATTCCTTTAGCCTAGACCACGGTTCGCATCGCCAATGATCGCTAGTCATTGCCATTCTCAGTGACGACTGACATTCTACCACTTACTTAAAGTGGACATGCGTCAGCCTTTGTCTGTCGGATTGAGGCTTCACCTCACTCCAATTTAACCCATAATTATTGCATTACTCATTCTTATCATCCAATGCCACGGCTTTATTACCTGTGACATTCCTTCTCCAGGACTATCTCTACTGGGCTGGGCATATGCACCATCGTTGCTTGGAAAACATTATGGGTATAAATGATCATTGATGCGAATCCGAGTGTATCACCGCGTGTAGCGCCGGCGGCGCACGGCCGTCATGGTCATTAATTGGCGAGGGGCAGGCAATCAAGCGTGGTTTTTTCAGGGTAAGAATTTATACCCTGAAATTCTTACCCTAGGGTAAGAATTCTTACCTGCGATTCTTGCCCTAGAGTAAGAATTTATACCCTGTAAATTCTTACCTGTACAGGGGTAAGAATTCTTACCCTGAAAACTTGTTTTTTTGTAATTAATCGGATTAGATCTAAATCATACTTATTTAGATAGTGAGTCATTCTGTTGCTGATAGAAGAGTCTAAACAACTTGTTGTTTACAAGAGCGTCCCCAATTTTGTCGAGTGTGGTACAAAATTCACCTTTTCTTCCTTTGGTCTGTCCTCCCGCACATCCCAACTTTTTGGCGGACTTTTGGCCATCATTTTTCCCTCACGCACGTCACATCATTCCAACACCATGTCAAAAGATACTGCCGGAGCTTGAAAGAGTAACACTACAACCTACTATCATCCTTTAATCTATTACAGTATCAGCCATCGCATCGCCATCTCTAGTGTTCGCCTTCCTCGCCGTTCTATCGGCCGCCTCGGCCTTTCAGCCGTCGGCTCTTCGCCTTCCCGTCACATCATCGGTGCGATCATCATCATCATCAGTTGTGTCATCACCATTTACCATTCAACCTTCCGCCAAAAGTCTTCACTTTACATGGCCAGCGAAGAAGCCGCTGTCCCCTCCACCGGAACTGGAACAGCCACCATCCCAACGAAATATTCAATCTAGTCAAATCCATCGTGGGCGCCGGCGTGCTTTCCCTTCCCGCCGGAATTGCGCATTCGGAAATGCTCCGTCGGCGGTACTTCCGGCCGTGGCGTTGATTTGTATTATTGGTGGATTTTCGGCGTATGGTTTTCGTTGATTGGACGAGTTTGCAGTTATACGGGTGGGCAGAGTTATAGGGGGGCGTGGAGTGAGAGTGTGGGCGATGAGACTAGTTGGATCCCCGGTGAGTCGAATTGATGTTGACTAGCTGAGTGCAGCGAAGCAGTATATATATGATTCATGTCTTGTTGAATTGCACTGATTATATTATATTCTCGTCGTCGTCATGATGAATCTCTGACACTTTGCTCCCTAAATCATCAATCACAATCATCATCCATCTATCAACCATCATACATACATACACATCAGCCGTCACGTGCACATTCAAAACATGCTTCGCCGTATTAAGCTACTCCATGATCTTGGGCGACACCATCCGTGCTCTACTAATGACATGTGGAATTGAAACTACACGAACATTGGCACTATTGGGAGTCACCGGAACAACCTTATTGCCACTTTGTCTATTAAAGAATCTGTCCAGTCTCGCTCCATTCTCTCTTGCGGGCATAGCCGGCATGTTCTACACGACTATTGCCATGGCACTTCGTTATTTGGGTGGATCGTACAAGGTTGGACAGGCGGCTGTCAAGGGAGGATCCAAGACAGCAGCGGCTGCTGTTCCGGCTGGAAAGTACATTGCCGATGTAGCGACGAATTATCAACCACAATTTGGAAATTTGGGAGCGTCGGCGGCATTATCTCCCAATGTGTTCATTCTTATTTGTATGCTTTCGACTGCGTACATGGCACATTTCAATGCTCCCAAATTCTTCATCGAGTTGAAGGATAATACCATCAAGAGGTACAATACAGTTGTTGGGACGTCATTTGGGATCTCCATCTTTTTGTTTGCATTGATTGGAGCACTTGGATTCTTGACATTTGGTAGTGCGAGTAGTGGATTGATTCTGAACAATTATGCTGCAAACGGATGGTTTGATGAGTTTGAGTCGCTTCGCAGTGACAATCTCCATTATATTTTCGTTCCCACTTGTCTTTGTGGGAGCTCGTGATGGATGGCTCGATTTGCTCAAGGTGCCGATGGAGAAGCGTACTGACTCTGTGCTTACAAAGACTACCGTGGCTATTTTGTCGGGTATTACTCTTATTGCGACACAGTTGAAGGAGTTGGCTTTCATCATGTCATTTGCTGGAGCAACTTTGGGAAATGCTTTGATTTACGTGTATCCAGCTCTCATGTTCCGTGCTGCAGTGAAGAAGATGGGAGATAAGGCAAGTAAGGGATTGAAGCGGGAAGTTCCATTTGCCATGTTTTCGGCATTGCTTGGAGTTGGTATGGGAGCCATTGGAACAAAGATGGCGTTTGGGTTGCTTTAATGATGTTAGAGTGAGGGGATAACGATGACGATGATGCGATGAGATGCGATGCGATATGCAACAACAGAAGCTATTTTTGTTGTTGATACAGAAAGCGACCGCGGGAAAGAGTAGTTTGTTGACTACAACAAGAAATACAACAGTCAGATATACTATACCTATACTCCAACCTTTTTAGTTCATAGTGCCAACAAATGCATCAGCAACGTAATGAGTAAATCTTAAGATTATGTGTTGGCCAAGACTTTTTCTTCTTTTCCACTACGATAGGATTGGAACAACCGTCTAAAGATGGTTGCCTTTTATTGTGGTACGAACGTAGAATTAGTTGTCTAGCAGCAACATGCATGCTGTATGTGCTCATTATTCGACATTTACACCTGCCGCGTAAGCCTAACTTACAATATGCAAAACTTGGTGGATACAAGTATAGATGAAGGTCAATCACCAGTGCTCTGTTATTACATGTTGCAGCTGCTTATATCATCATTTATCTACAACTTACCAACCAAGTACTATCATGCCAATACGAGGAAAGAAAATACATTCTTAACCACAACACTCGCTCCAGATTTTACACGGCTCTCTTTTCTTCTTGCATTAGAAATGTCTGTCTTGGCTCCTTCTGCTTTTCCTACCTCATCAACCTCGCCGAGCTTGGCCTTCCAGACAGCGAGTTCAAGCAGCGACATAGCTTCTCTCAATAGTGTATGATGCTCAGCTTTGTAGAAATCGATTCGGCGGAGGACTATACCGATCCATTCTTCAATTGCATCCGTCTTGTTCAAGGCTACGGTGCGGGGAAGAACGTGATTGATGAGACCGATGAGATGTTTCATTTCATTTCGCCAGCTCTGCATGTGCAGTGAAGAGATTGTTTTGTGAACGCCTCCAACTAGATCCACAGTTGTTAGATTCACACAATCTTTGAATGCTCTATACTCATGACCACGCTCCGATTGGTCATTTAACATGCCGTTTTTCAGCGGTATAGCAATGCGTCTCAGACTGAGGCAGCTGTAGAAAGCAAGACTGTGAATTTCTCGGAGCTCTTCACCAAACACCGCTTCTGTGAGCTGCTCACATATAATGAATGCGCCTCGATCAATTATCTGGATAGATGGAATAAAAATGCTTCTCGGAGAGGTGCAGTTATGGAATGCACCTGCTTCGATTCTTTCCAGATATGCGCCAAACTCTACATCCGTCATGCCTCTACAACTAGTGAATGCCTGACAAGCGATTCGTTGGACGCCTGGAAATCGCATCCGCCGTAAAGATACGCAAAAGGCAAAAGAGCGTACTCCGACACGTTCGATGCCAACGTGAAATTCTACACTCAGAAGACGGTGACAATTATTGAATGCAAAATCGTCGACAGCATCAACAGATTCATCGATGCGAGCATGAGTGATCAGCAGTTTGAGGTGCTCGGGTACTTGCCCTCCCGTGTAGACAAAGACATCGTCATCGCCCTCATCTGCATGATCCATACTCTAAATTATGGGAACAAATTGGTAAGGCCTCTGTTGATCACGATGTCGATGTCTTGTAGCTTTCACGGATGGTGCTCCGACAAGATAATTATGTGGGTGGTCTTGCTTTTTTTGCGTGTTACGTGGCAACATCTGTTCACGACCGGGACCCACTTGACGTAGAGGGTCGAAATTTTGTGTAGCTTTGTATTAATTCCTACAAGACACATGTCTGGTTTGTCAAGACCCAGACCATATCGCGGTACCGCATTGCGTCTTACCACCAAGCAATGGATCTTGCTTGCAGAAAGAGGGAAAAAGAGGAAAGAGAAGAGGTGAAAGTACCTGCACCAACCCGACATTTATGTGAACGGAGGCCTACTAAACAAAGTGTGTTTTACACATATAATTTACATATATTTTAAAGTAAACCTTGTGTTTAGTCCATGTACACACAAATGTCGGGTTGTGCTGATGACCTCGAATGAGGGGGTCACTGGTCACTTCAGTAAGACTCTCTTCTCAGGTTTTGGAGTGGACAGTCCTAGTCGTTAGAATGTACATACTTAGGGAGGTGCGTTTATTTGCGCCATCCAGGGCACACACCAAGAAACTAGTATGCCAACAGAACTACTAGTTTGTGATCTATTTCACGTTTGTTGTCGTCTTTGCTTTAATTCATCAGTACATAGTAGACTTGTTTGTTGAACCTGACAGTACTTAACTTCAAAGAAGCCAAACTTCTTTAGATCCTTCCACTTTCCGACATGAACTTCGTATATAAGTAGATTTCAATACAATCTCGAGCGGAATCTTATCATTGATCCACTCTCCAGTGATTACATCACCATTTGTTGTCATGAACGAGCCACTACCGTGCCAGTACACCAACTCTCATTCACCTTCGTAAATTTCATCATTTGCATAAGTCATTAGTCCCCTACCATGCTTTTTGTTGGCACGCCACTCCCCAGTGTATACATCTCCATTTGAATAATTGAGAGTTCCAACTCCATCAGGTCTGCCTTGTTTATAATTTCCACTGTACCATACGGTTCCGTCAGCCTTCTTTTTGGTCCCCTTGCCATGCCTCTTGCCGTCTTTCCATTCTCCGTCGTAGGAACTTCCATCAGGCCATTCTTTCATTCCGTATCGTGCTTTTTATCATCCTTCATTCCCCGATTGTAGGAAACTTCCGCAAGTCCATAAATACGTTCCTTTGCCGTGCCTCAGGCCATCTTTCCATTCACCCTCGTACGTCCCGTTGGAGTATATCCATGTGCCTCTTCCGTGCGGCTTCCCATCGGCCATTTCTCCTTCATATATAATCTCACCGTTCTTCCATATTTGCGTTAGAAGCCCGTCCGTCCTTGCTTATCTGCTTATCTCCTCCATGCGGCTGCGTCATTGTGAGGTGCATCTTCGCACACATCTCCATTATCGTAGGCCAAGCGTTCCTTTCCCTGAATGCGAGAGACGACGACCCTCTCGAGAGGGTCGTCTGACTGCGACGCTGTTTGGGTTCTGCCCTCGGGTGTATGAAGACTCCAATGTTGGTCAAATGACCTAATTTTCTACGCGGTATGATACGCTTCCTCATCTTGATTTTATGTTATGTATCGTTTTGTGCGTGTTCTATGTGAGTGGTGTCTTGGCGTCTTTGCCTGCTTTTGCTTGCTGTTTGCTCGTGGTTTGAGACAAGACCGATGACCTCGACCGGTGACTGGTACCCAATGACCTCGATAAAGTCACAGCAGGCAGTCATAGCGGGAAATTCCTGCCCACCGGCACCGCTACCTCTCTCTTTGCTCAGCGGTTCGCAAGAACAAAGGCCGGCCAAACTCATTCCATAGCTTGAAGGGAAAGTACTTCCCAGACATGTCCGATCAGCCAATTTGTTGCTTACGGTGTGCAGCTGAAGAGACAAAGTGAGGCTCAACTCTCCGAGCTAAACTCACTGTAAGTTAAAGGAAAACCAATTTGTTGCTTACGTGTGCAGCCGAAGAGACAAAGTGAGGCTCAACTCTCCGAGCTAACTCAATGTAGTTTGAAGGGAAAACCAATTTGTTGCTTAAGTGTGCAGCTGAAGAGACGAAGTGAGGTTCCTTGCTGCTTGTCTTTTGCAGCTACATATTGTACAATTACCCAGCTTGAGCCCAGCTTGCTATCTCAGATCTGCAGAACCCTCAACAATTACCAACAATACACTTGAACAACAGCTCTATCATATGACTACCAACTCCAAAAGAAACGACTCTGCCAACAAATTCATTACTGTTGCTACCAAGACATATGATGGAGGTGCCAAGTCATCCACCAATAGGCCAAGACAAACCTGTTCGCAAGCTTGAAGATCCATTCATGTACTACTCTGATCAAGAGACGAGGATGAATGTCTTGCTCTTGAGCAGCGACAACGAGAATGATGAGCAAGTCGCCAGAGAGTCTGACGAGCGCAAGACAAGGGATCTCATTTGAGCTTGACCCGAAAGTCCTACTTGCAGATTTATTCCACGAGCCCGAGCCCTAGAACCATGGGAACCCTAGAACCATCATCATAGCTTGAGGTAAGCTTCACCCGTCTCTACTGCTTGAATCATTCAGGAACATCATCGCTTGAGATAAATTGTGATTGCAAATTGTTTAAGGTGCATTGATATGGGGAAACCATACAGGCGAACCATAATATCTGAATGGCTGTCATCATAGCTTGAGAGATGGCCAACAGCGTTTGCAAGGTATAGGTTATTTGAACTTTAATAAAGACTGTTTCGATAAATAGCATTATATGTATCCTTATCCTCGTGTAATATGTATATCCTCATCTCCTCACGAGCAAGTGTTGATTGGTAACAAGAGCTCTCTGCCTTCCTTCTACAATACAGTGCTGACGCAATTGATTCTCTCTCGTTGACATTGACGAAGGAAGAGGAACTGACATCCCGCTGAGAAGGTGTACATAAGATGGGTGCCATTCAAGGACACACGTAGATTGAAAGCACAGTCAAATGAAGTGATGGCTCATGATGTGTGAGAAGGTAGTTACGGTTACTGCTGAAAAAGGGGTCAAGCTGCTGTAAATCACACACCGAAAAAGATGCATCTATCTTTATCATTCCTACCTATCAATCAGGAATAAATACACCCTGGAATGTTTCATCATGAAACAAATATTGTAATGCATAAACCCTTCCACTTCCACCTCTTACATAAAAATGAAGCCGCCTCCCTACCTACATCATCATCTCTTTGTAGTCCCTCTAATCTTCCTTCATTCCTTCGGTGTCAAGCAATTCACCAAGAAGGTTTGGCACGCAATCCCTACTGCCACCTACAGTACTTGTCATGCAGTGCTTCGTGCGATCACATTGACGCTCCGACATATCCTCACAAGGCCCTTTTGGTCCACTACTACGCCCTTCGTGCTTCCTAACGCATCCACCTGAATCCCAGCGACAATCAGGAGAAGCATCATTACACTGCTCTCTGTTCTTCCTATCACATGATGCTTTGCGCTCACAAAATCCCACCTCTCCCCTATGCTGGACGAAACGGCAATTATTACGACGTTCGCGAGAATTGCACTCATTCCTTGACAATGCTGTGCAGATATCCAATTTTTGCCTGCAGGAGCCATCGCGAGTTACTTCGCAACGAGGATTACTGCGGCATAAACGGTTGGTACGGTTATCGCCACAGGGGTCGGCCAAGAAGCCTTCTTCCTCATCGGCTGAATCGAGTTCATAGTCTTCGAGATCAAAGTAGTCTTCAGAGATGATGGCGGCAGCGCCACGGAGGTTTGACTGTGGATGAAGATAGACAAAGATAGACGCAGGTTGTTAGTGGATATGACGAGTGTGCATTAGAGCATGTTGTATCTTGTCCATCACAGAGTAATGATAAACTTACCTCCTCAGCGGTGAGGGCGCCCGACACGGCAGAAAGAAGGATCACAGCAGCGGTGGAGAAGAGGTGAGATTTCATCTTGGTAGTGGCAGATAGTATAATGGAGAGATGTCGACGATGTTTAACAAAAGAATTATGATTGCCTTTTATTGTGGTACGAACGTAGAATTAGTTGTCTAGCAGCAACATGCGTGCTGTATGTGCTCATTATTCGACATTTACACCTGCCGCGTAAGCCTAACTTACAATATGCAAAACTTGGTGGATACAAGTATAGATGAAGGTCAATCACCAGTGCTCTGTTATTACATGTTGCAGCTGCTTATATCATCATTTATCTACAACTTACCAACCAAGTACTATCATGCCAATACGAGGAAAGAAAATACATTCTTAACCACAACACTCGCTCCAGATTTTACACGGCTCTCTTTTCTTCTTGCATTAGAAATGTCTGTCTTGGCTCCTTCTGCTTTTCCTACCTCATCAACCTCGCCGAGCTTGGCCTTCCAGACAGCGAGTTCAAGCAGCGACATAGCTTCTCTCAATAGTGTATGATGCTCAGCTTTGTAGAAATCGATTCGGCGGAGGACTATACCGATCCATTCTTCAATTGCATCCGTCTTGTTCAAGGCTACGGTGCGGGGAAGAACGTGATTGATGAGACCGATGAGATGTTTCATTTCATTTCGCCAGCTCTGCATGTGCAGTGAAGAGACTGTTTTGTGAACGCCTCCAACTAGATCCACAGTTGTTAGATTCACACAATCTTTGAATGCTCTATACTCATGACCACGCTCCGATTGGTCATTTAACATGCCGTTTTTCAGCGGTATAGCAATGCGTCTCAGACTGAGGCAGCTGTAGAAAGCAAGACTGTGAATTTCTCGGAGCTCTTCACCAAACACCGCTTCTGTGAGCTGCTCACATATAATGAATGCGCCTCGATCAATTATCTGGATAGATGGAATAAAAATGCTTCTCGGAGAGGTGCAGTTATGGAATGCACCTGCTTCGATTCTTTCCAGATATGCGCCAAACTCTACATCCGTCATGCCTCTACAACTAGTGAATGCCTGACAAGCGATTCGTTGGACGCCTGGAAATCGCATCCGCCGTAAAGATACGCAAAAGGCAAAAGAGCGTACTCCGACACGTTCGATGCCAACGTGAAATTCTACACTCAGAAGACGGTGACAATTATTGAATGCAAAATCGTCGACAGCATCAACAGATTCATCGATGCGAGCATGAGTGATCAGCAGTTTGAGGTGCTCGGGTACTTGCCCTCCCGTGTAGACAAAGACATCGTCATCGCCCTCATCTGCATGATCCATACTCTAAATTATGGGAACAAATTGGTAAGGCCTCTGTTGATCACGATGTCGATGTCTTGTAGCTTTCACGGATGGTGCTCCGACAAGATAATTATGTGGGTGGTCTTGCTTTTTTTGCGTGTTACGTGGCAACATCTGTTCACGACCGGGACCCACTTGACGTAGAGGGTCGAAATTTTTGTGTAGCTTTGCATCATGAAACAAATATTGTAATGCATAACCCTTCCACTTCCACCTCTTACATAAAAATGAACCGCCTCCCTACCTACATCATCATCTCTTTGTAGTCCCTCTAATCTTCCTTCATTCCTTCGGTGTCAAGCAATTCACCAAGAAGGTTTGGCACGCAATCCCTACTGCCACCTACAGTACTTGTCATGCAGTGCTTCGTGCGATCACATTGACGCTCCGACATATCCTCACAAGGCCCTTTTGGTCCACTACTACGCCCTTCGTGCTTCCTAACGCATCCACCTGAATCCCAGCGACAATCAGGAGAAGCATCATTACACTGCTCTCTGTTCTTCCTATCACATGATGCTTTGCGCTCACAAAATCCCACCTCTCCCCTATGCTGGACGAAACGGCAATTATTACGACGTTCGCGAGAATTGCACTCATTCCTTGACAATGCTGTGCAGATATCCAATTTTTGCCTGCAGGAGCCATCGCGAGTTACTTCGCAACGAGGATTACTGCGGCATAAACGGTTGGTACGGTTATCGCCACAGGGGTCGGCCAAGAAGCCTTCTTCCTCATCGGCTGAATCGAGTTCATAGTCTTCGAGATCAAAGTAGTCTTCAGAGATGATGGCGGCAGCGCCACGGAGGTTTGACTGTGGATGAAGATAGACAAAGATAGACGCAGGTTGTTAGTGGATATGACGAGTGTGCATTAGAGCATGTTGTATCTTGTCCATCACAGAGTAATGATAAACTTACCTCCTCAGCGGTGAGGGCGCCCGACACGGCAGAAAGAAGGATCACAGCAGCGGTGGAGAAGAGGTGAGATTTCATCTTGGTAGTGGCAGATGGTATAATGGAGAGATGTCGACGATGTTTAACAAAAGAATTATGATATCAGGCAAGAAGCTAGCAGCTAGCGCGTTGTGTTGTTGCCTCCCTTTGATCGATCGTTTCGGCGGCAAAAATCAAAATGAAGCAGGAGCAGAGAGGAGACGCGTGTCGTCCGTCTGTATGTACTACGGAAGTTAGTATTTCAATATTTTCGTTTCTAAAGTACGAAAAAAGGATCAGACGATTTCAGGTTATGTAAAGCCTGTGACGTGTGGTTCGCATAAAAGCTCGACAAGAGCGAACGCCAACGCGTGTCATAAATAACGTTACGGATGCTGGGAAAGATAGTATTGTAACTTGACACATGAAGCCGGAAGAAGAGATCTTGGCTTGCCACACGGTTCCCACCCATGGCCACACGCACAAGCTATTTGCTAGCAGGAGACTACCTAATTAGAATGATAAGTATTGTGCAACAATCAAAACAATTTGTTCAAAAGTAGAGTTACTATCTACTCTACGTCCGCTCCAGTCTCTATACAGCATCTTGTTCATGCAGGGCGGGGCTACTTATTGACATTTCATACAAAATTAATCGAATCTCATCCTTCACCTTCTCAAGACCACATCGTCTGGGAATTCCGAAGGTGACTGTGGCAAAGGTGGAAAGTGTCGACCAATGGGGTGAGGGCTATTTGGCAATTCCAATGCCCTCGCAAATCTGCTCCTCGCACGTCCATGACCATTAGTGGAGATCGTGTTGTTCCTACTGTAGCTACGGCGCCTCGACGGGCTGCCAATTGGTGGCAATTCGACCTGGATGGATCCATTCGATTGCAGGCAGGAGCTTTCCACTTGAAGAGTTGAATGGTCAGTGGAAACGGCAGAGATTCCTGTTAGAGAATTCTTGGAGATGTTGCAATCACGAATTGTGGCTGTGCCTTGCTCGATGTAGATTCCTGAATGACCACGAGACACTCCACGATTGTTACGTTCATTACCATTGCCATTCTCGACAACATCTGTTTCCGTCATGGTGACTTTGCTTCCACGCCCTCCCAAGTACAGCCCAGTGGCTGCAGAATTATGAATGAAGCACTTGTTCACGTGCGAAATACCTCCATCAATGTTTGACGACGCCTCTTCCACTGAGAGATACAATATCACAGTCTGAAACGTAGGCCGTAGGTACAACGGACGGAGGCTGGACACGAATTTGACGGCCATTGGGCGCAAAAGGTGATTGAACCTGAATGGCGGCGTTTCCATTCCAAATATCAACTCCTTCACAGTAATGAAGAAGCTTGAGCCCCTTAATGTGCGCAATTCCTTGCCTCACGCGAAAGATTGCCTGATTTTGCTTTGACGATTCAAATACCACCACTGCGGTTGGATTTGGCCCTTCAAAGGAAGACTTGTGAAACTTGGCTCGGTCAGTCTGGCGACATGACATCGGCGTCATCTTCTTCCTCTTCGGCAGCACCACGACGGGGAGTAGAGAGCGCAGCAACAAGTCGATCTGCATCCAAAGATCTGCCTCAATGTGGCAGACGAAGGCCTCTTCGTCTCTTCCCTGCTGTCAATAGTTTCAGATGAACTCAAGCCAGTGAGGAGCTTGGGTGTAGTGGAGTCATCGTCAATCGGCGGTTCAGCATGATAATTCTGGCACCACGTCAAAGCGTGTCTGGGATCCTTCAATCCACCAATAGATTCAATTGTGATCTCGGCGCTTCCAATGCAGTTGAAGACGATGGGCTTTCGCAAAAAGTACGGCCCAGGATGAAGCAACACGCGAGCACTCGAGTTTTGCATGCCGGCAAGCGTTGCCTACACGTTGTTCTACAGGTGCTGTTCTACGGCTTGCTCCAGAAGATATCGAATCAATATATGCAGACTCCAACGTGTTCAATAGTCGACGGGCACGCATGGGTTCTCACGGTAGAAGTCACTCCATGATTCTGGCATTTTGCATATCATTTGTCCACTGTGAGTGGAGGGTAGAATAGATAGTGGAAGGTAGACAAAGCAGCATGTTGGTGAGTAGCTGGCATCATACTATCAAACTCCACCATCAACTCTCATTCAATCAGCTCAAAACTCACCTTGTGCGTATCTTCACACATCACCCTCCAAATCGACTCATCATTGATGATAGAATTCCATTTTCTATTCACCTTGGACAATGCACAAAGTCTACGTGATCCACAAAAGGAAAGGATGCGGGGCAAAAGCTCCGGTGGAGCATCATCTTTCATCCACTGAAGCACATTCTTTGTCATGGTGGTTGATCCTCCTCCTCCTCCCACCTTGACATCATCAATCTCCATGGCATCATGTGCCGCAGCATGAGCATAGAATGTACCACTATTAGGTGATAGCAAGGAGAGGGGAGGCACTCCATTCTTATTCTCTTCTTGAGAGAGAACCGTATCCTCGGTATTGTTTCTCTCTCTCAACACTCCCCCATCGACGGCATCCTCATCCATGTCCAATCTCAATTGAGAAGATGCAACAGCAGGAGCAGCAGCACCAGCAGTGGTTTGTGACGTTGTAGTCCTAGCACGACGAATAGATCAGTAATGCCTCTGCCTTCCGGCTTCCTCTTGCCCGGAGATGCAACATTCTACGCAAGGATGATCTTCCCGACTGCTGCTGTTCCAATGAGTTCTCATTATTATTGTCGTGGTTGTCAGGCCGACGCTCTGTCTCGTCTGCATTCTCATTGCTGCCACGCCAATTGCTGTGGTTGTTGTTGTGGCGGCTGCATCTACGATTTTGAATACGTCGACTTCCTCCGTGTTCCTCCAGAATTGGCTGAGGATGACGATGATGACTCCATTCCATGAAAGGAACTGCGGGGCAAACGAAGCTTCACCATTGTTGCGTTTGCAAAACAAGGAACTAGATTGAATCGCACGTTGCCTTCGTTTCAAACGGCAAATCGCTGGTTTTTTCAGCAAGTAATGGAATACGAATTTTCTGGCAAGAAAGTGGAGTTGAATGAATGAAATGTGTTTTGAGCGATTTGTGAGTTATCGAAGCCGACCGCTGCTAGCAGTTCACTGCACAGTCTTGATGGATGGACGAATCAGAATCGACCCCGCCCGAGAATTAGATAGTTCAATAACGGATCAATTATCATTCAACCTGCTCGCAACGAATGAGCGAGGCCGACTGCTTAGAGAGGTCACACTCTGAGAAACTCTGCAGACATTACGCGACCGAATTTTTGCTTCATTTTTAAAAATAAAAAAATGATAAAGCAATACAAAGAGCTGCTTTTGCCAAAGCCCACCTCTGCTGAATAATCGTCTTCTTTTCATTCCTTCTTACTTGGCGGTTCAATCACCCTGATACTCAGTTAGCGCGGCCGGCCGATCTCAAATTCCAACAAACTTGTTAAAACTCACCTTACCCGGATAATCTCTGCCAAACCACCACGTCGCCGCCTGGTGCCTCTAGAAAACAGCAGTAATGATGTATCGGCTACCTATCCCTTGACGTCCTTGAAATAATGCTTGATTGGCATGTAATAAGTATGTAGTGCAAAAGAATCTTCCGATCAATTCCCTTGCTTGCCGGCGGTTGCCGGAAGGGGTGATGTGGTATGAAAAGAACTTTCACTTCGAACACGATCGATTGTGACGGTGACAGCATGCATTGCAGACAACCAAGGAACCTGAAGCAGCTGTGACATCAGAGTGTGACACGTCACAGTACCGGATTTCTAGGCTAAATTGATCTGAAACTATTAGCACGACGGTAGTAAATTGATATAAATAGAGAGAATATTCTTAATATAGAGCAAGGCAGTGACGTTTGCGAAAGTATTGTTCGAGGACTTGGCCACGTAGCTTCCGTACTTCTGTAAAATGTCCATGCGGCATGACGCCGGCGGTCTCGTGATGCGATGCACTCCATCAGATGACTTTGACGGCCAAACAATACATAATAATATTGCAGGCCTTGCCGCGGTCTTTGACGGCCAAACAATAAAAATATTGCAGGCCTTGCTTTCCTCCGCTGCCATTGTCACCTTTAGAGTCCCCAACGATGTGGTCTTGAGATGGTGATGATAGTAAAACAGTGGCGCGCCGTGAAACTAACTTGACAAAGGAGAAACGCAGATTGGTGAGCATCGGCACAATGATGAGCAGGAATGCGCTGCTCTGTGTATATGCTACTGCTATGTACAAGGTTTTGTTGACACGCGATAGAATCGAATTTTCCGCTTGGTACTACACTTGATAGAATATGATATCTTCACACCTGAACAAGCCTCACCTCTGTTCATCATGAATCACTACTTTGTCCTTACATCTACTTCTCTATGATAAAATACATGTCCGTCACCAAACTTTTGCGCAGGCTGCATATTATCAAGAGAAACTAAACAAGATGGATAGTATGGAATGTTAGTCACAGACGAGTGTAGTTCTTTCATTACCATCAAAACTTAAAAAATGTGTCTTCTTATTCTATCTAGTAATACAAATGAAATGCAAGTAGCCTTCATAGCTTGTTAGCAACGTCCACATTGCTCCAGTCGACATCACATCGAGGATCCCTCTAGAGCTTCACATGTGGCAAGATCGTGCTCGAGCGTGAAAGCAGCCATAGAAGCACGCTCTCGTGCCCAAAAGTGAGAGAGTCTTTCGGATGTTGTTGGCCAGGTGCATAAGACTGATAACTTCTGCGTTACAATCATCATCTGATTCACAGCCCTTGTCTCGACCTAAGATCCTTAACCAGCTGCTGAACAGCTGCTCATTCAAGACAGTCTGCCTAAGAGCATCTCTCCGATCGAAGAAACTATCACAGAGAATGTTCTTTTCGAGCCCGAGGATGTGACCAAGTTCACCGTCGAAGGTTCCTTGAGATTCACAATCTCGAATCATTTGGCTGCATAAATAGATAGCCTCATCCTCGAAATGCATTGAAGTCGTGTTGAGAATACCAGAGCTCGTCTTCGATACCTTCAGTTTGGTTTATCGACGAGGTGGATTGTAGGGGCAGGAAGGAGTTGAAGCTGACGATTCGCTTCTTGTCGGTCTTGTAGGTAGCATATCATCAACGTCGCAGAGCCTTGAGGGACATTCCTTCCTCTTCTCTAGACGAGGATGTGGCCAATCTCGCCGTCGATGCATCCCTGAGAAGAGCCCTCTTTGATGGCTCGTGGCAGAGGTAGTAAGCTTGATTATCTCGTTGTCAACATGGATTACTTGGCACGAAGGAGCAAAAACTGACGGCTCGCTTCTTGCTGGTCTTGCAGGTAGAGGTAGCCACATCGTCACTATCGAAGGACGCTTTGACGAAGGATGTGATCACACTCACAGTCGATGGGTCCCTGAGAAGGACTCTCTTTGAAGACCACTTCACTGTTGTGACTATTGAATTCGAATAGATTGGCGAAGGTGGACACTGGCAAAACTCTTTGACCCCTTTCATTACACAGAGCCTGCTCTTGATTATCATCCTTGACTAGGTTGATGATACCTTTGAGTTTATCATCGACCGCTACGAAGTTGGTCATCTTAGACAGAGTGGTGGGCGACAGAGGAGACAATACTCTTTGATTGATATTCATCGTTGTCCTCTTCAAATGAGTATCCTTTTGGTGGTTGCTGCACATCTTGCTAATACAGACATACTTCTTACAATCGAAGATCAATTTGATTGGATGGGGGAAGAAGTCTGCACCAAGATTCAACTTACAGGGCCATTGGGCCTCTGCCATATGCTACGGCGAATTGCAGTGTACTAAATTAAGACTAATAGCTGCGTGGGCATTTGTAAAGCACCTGTGGAAGTACCTACCTACTTACGACGGAAGAAGAAAAGGTGGCTTCCGCCATAAAACTCGGAATTTAGTAGTAGGGGTAGGGGACTGTTTGCCACCCCTACAAATAGCATTAGCAGATGAAGGGTAAAATATCTCAATCCTCACTTGGAATTTCTGTGTAAGTACCTAGCTTCTTTTTGACTTGTTCCCCTACCTGCCTTCAGCTGAGCCTATTGAAGCCAAAAATCTGTACCCTGACGGAAGGGCGGGGTACTGCCGATAAATATGTTAGGCAGCTTCAACGTTTGTGTCATAACGACAAGTTTCTCCGACTCTAGTGGCATCATGGCTGAACCAAACACGAAACTGATACTATGTATGCATTTTGTTTGGCCTCTCCGCTCCTGTCACAGGGATGGAGGAGTACAACATATTGGAATGAAAGACAAGTTTGATGCTTGGAATTAAAATATCATATACAAAGGCGTAAGCTGTACCTCAACGTTTCAAAGCCAAAGTGAGTTATTAAATTAATCGTATGTATGTTTTGAAGCCAAGTTCCTCCACTAGCAATAGCTGAGAACGCTTCGAGGAAGTGCGACAATAGGTCTAATCTCCGCTGCATAACTTCTCGCGGCAGCGTTGGCTTTGCTAGCCTGCACCTCCTGTCTTCGTAGTGTCATCGATGCCTTTTGTAAGAGCTTCACCACGTTGATATTGGCGTCTGATACAATAGCATACTCGATGGGGCTCATTTCGTCTTCATCTTCCACCAAGACAGATCGCAAAGATCCAGAAAGGAGGGCCCTGACGACGTCGATGGTGGGTGGCGCCCGTTCAGTCTGGTCTCCCTCAAATAAGACACACTCGATGTCACATGCGATGTGCAGAGGCAGCCTTCCATCTTCATCTTGCAGGTCACATGCTTGTGGGTAGGCCTTGACGAGGCGGCAAATGATTTCCGCACTTGCGCCAGTTCCACATGCAACGTGAAGTGGTGTCCGTCCTACGCAATCTTGTCCCATGAGTGCATCGCCGTGAGCATCAATCATGGCGTCAAGGATGTGTAGGGGAGGGTTGTACTTGACGACGGCATGGAGAAGGGTCATTCCGTTGAACTCGTCGCACTTTTGGATGTGTTCGGATATGACCTCGAAGAGTTTGTGTTCAGTGGCTACCTTCTCGAGTGTGGCCCATTCTTGACAGTGGATCAAGTCGAGGACGATTGCCACGTAGTTCATGAGGTTATTGATTGAAAGAGTCATTTTGTTGGTTGGTTGGTTGTTTGGTTTGATAGATTATGAGAGGCCATTGGCAGGAGGGCAGTGCATCATTTAGGCGTGACAGGGAGAGGCCAAATGCTTGCAAATTGATCGACTTAATCGTGAAGGACAGTTTACACAAAAGCCTACTTTACTCAACTTCAATTTGAACATTTTGGCCTTTTTAAGTACGTAGATGAATTGAGCCGCATGTTGAAGAACAGTGTCTCCATGCAGCCTTGAAGAAGCAGTATCTCCATGCCATGCAGCCTTCCTGCATCAAATTTACTATCATGCAGCCTTCCTTTTCATAAATCAAAGAGCGGCGCAACTAAATTCAATTCAAGCACAACTTTATACATATATATGTACTGGCCTCACAAAATCACCCCACCACCATGACTTCTTCCGACTCTAACGTTCACGCTTCCGCCGCCAATCACTACTGCATTACTGTGGCCACCAAGACGCACGACGGAGGCAGTACCGGTAAACCTCTGAATGACTCCGAGCCATCCGCCAAAAGACCCAGAAGGCGCCCAGTTCGCAAGAATGAAGATCCATTCATGTACTACTCTCATCAAGAGACAAGGATGAACGAATTGCATTTGAGCAGCGGCGAGAATGATGCGCAAGTCGCCAGAGAGTCCCAAGTGCGTAAGACGAGGATCTCGTTTGAGCTTCACCCGTCGCTACTGCTTGAAGATTTGTTACCAGTGAATGGTCCAGAATTACTACTAGTCGTTGATGACACCAGAGGAGATACAATGATGATCGAAGATCTTCAGCGCTTTCTCTACGGTGTGAATGATGATAATGAGATTATGAATATGCAATGACCAGCATGGTCAGAATGTACTGCTAGTTAGCTATAAGAATTTTACATAAGAATTATAGACGACACGCTATGCTGCTATCTGTATTCATAGCCGCACAGGTTTGCTACCACGCCAGTGGCCCACAAAGTCGTTGCTCTTGAAGCTATCTTGCTACTTGCTACAACTAGAATAAAGATATCTTTTCACCTCTCCTCGAGGCTCTTCTCAAATCTTACTGCATTAAAGCTGATTGAAGTCCCTGTTCTCGCCAAGCTTTTGCAAATGCTGCAGATAGGATTTATGGCTGGAGATACAATGATCGAGAACTTCAATGCCTTCTCTTCGTTCGACGATATCGAGATGATGCACATGCAATGACCAGCATGGTAAGAATGTAAGAGCATGCCAGAATAAGGTTACCTTGTTCATCTACCTACACACTTCTGCTTCTAATGGTAGCAGTACTTTTCCAGGGCTGAGCTTTTTGCGCAAGCTGTACATTCTACAAAGAATCATCATCAAGTGGGCTGTATCTTTTACAAGCAACTGTGAAGTATATTTCGAGCCACTAAATTGCAAGTAAGCAAGTGTGTACATATCAAAACTGTGATTAGATGATATTCTACAAACCTGTTTCAAATGGTTCACACCACTCTCTCCAAAGCGTCATTCTGAGCTAGCTAGCTAGTAAGCTAAGACACTTCACTTATCATCTCCGCCCTTTTTAGTGCTTCTGCGTTTACTAGGACTAGGTGGGAACCACGTGTCAGCGAAGTCTACTAAAGCTTGAATCTCTTCCTCTGTAGCCTGTCTTGGAATGGGATAACTTCTAGACGTTGGAAAAGTGGGGTAACTTCTTCTGGACGATTCCTCTTGCTCTTGCCGTGCCTTTCGTTTCCCTAGCGTTGATGATGCCTGTGGAGCCTCGTTGGGGTTAGGGTCAGAAGCAGCAGCAGCGTCAGTGGTACTTGAATTCGAGGTCGAGGTCGAAAAGGATGGATAATCAAACGTAGGCTTGTTCCACGAGAGAGGCCGGATGTTGGCCACTCTCCTCCTTTCGGCTTCCTTGGCCTTGGCTTCAGCGGATAGCTTCATGATGACCTCAATCCTCTTGGCACGTGCAAGCTTCTCGGCCTCGTCACAGTCATCATCCTCTTTGAATGTGATGAACGGCAGCGAGATTTGTGATGGAGACGGCTGAACTTCCTTTTCGAGAGCTTTAGGCTCCGAGGGCTTCTCGTCAGTGCACGAGCTTTGACAAGTCTTGATCGTACTCTTGATAGGTGAAGTGCTATCCTTGTCGGCTTCTGATTCAAGGTCTGCGGTGGTCTTAGATTCTGCCATGAGCTTCTCGCGTCTTTCTCTTTGTTGTTGCTCATGTTGCTCTCTGAGACGGGCAAAGAGAAACTTGATCTGTTGGTTGTTGTTGCCGGTGTCCATCATGTTGATTTGGTTTGGCTTGGTTGAAATAATATATCGTTGTTGATGTCTGTTTGTTGATATGAATTGTATTGTGTAGCCCCATCAATACTTGGTCGTAGATCGAAATAAGTAGGTTTGCTTATTGAAGCGGCTCTTTGGGCTTGAAGAAGCTTGAAGAGCATCTGTCCGAATAAAGAGGCACAGTAGGAATTAGTACAGCTTACTCAACTTCAATCGAAATCGACGGAGCGGTTCTCAGACAGGCCTATTCCGGCATAATTTATTCTGCTACTTCTCCGCATGTCTTGATGCTGTCCGATTATCGAGGCGAGAGCCACGCTGCGGCTGAGCCACATTGCTCACGATGTCGTCTCATTCCACTCTAACACATGCTTTAGCATCTTCACTACATCGAAGGCGGCCTTTTCGCAAGCATGAAGATCCATCATGTACTACTCTCATGAAGAGACAAGGATGAATGCCTTGCTCTTGAGCAGCGGCGAGAATGATGAACAAGTCGCCAGAGAGTCAGTCGCACGCAAGACGAGGATCTCGTTTGAGCTTCACCCGTCGCTACTGCTTGAAGATTTGTTACCAGTGAATGGTCCAGAATTATACTACTAGAGCTAGCGTCGATGACACCAGAGGAGATAAGTATGTACAACGATCAAATAACTTCACCGACTCTGATGACTCGCGCATCTTCTCGCCGCTGCTCAAGAGTAAGGCATTCATCCTTGTCTCTTGGTCAGAGTAGTACAGGAATGGATCTTGATGCTTGCGAACAGGCTGCGGTCTTGGCCTATTGGTGGATGACTTGGCGGCAGACTCGGAGTCATTCGCCGCTTTAGCTCCGCCATCATGTGTCTTGGTGGGAACATTGTTAGTACAATACTCTTGACGCGTTGGAAGTTGGGAGAGAGTGGCGGAGGCAGGGGCGGGGAGATCCGCTCGGTATTCAAGATCCGTACTGTGCATGTCAGAAAGTGGTATTCAATCTTTCGGTAGTCAAGATAGATGCGAACTATGCATATCAGAAAGTGGTATTCAACTTCTCTTCAAAAACATTTTACGATCAATTCTCCCATGTGGCTCGGTCTCCAACATGTCTGGGCAATGTTGCATATCGCAACCAAGCACAAGTAATAATACCCCTAGTCCCTAGTAGACAACATGATCAGTACACACCATCACACCACCATGGTTGGAAGACGCAAACATCATCGTGTGGTGCGTTTTGCAGCAGCACCTCAATACATTGTCGAACTCGAACTCCACGAAGGTTACAACACAGAGAACGTCCGTGTTGCTCGTCATGAGCTCTGGTATACCAAGACAGAATACCACCAGATGAAACTTGACGTCAAGGAAGATGTCCTCAAAGTTCGTTCAAAGGCAGCGGCTGGTTCCCCATTCAATTACTCGGGAAACGATGGCGCATCAGCCAACGAGAGCAGCGGATGCTGTATTGGAATCGAGCATCTCCTTACACCGGTTTCTTTCCTTGAGGTAGAACGCTGCAGAGCGCGAAATGTTTATGCAGTTCTTGCGGCACAAGCAAGGTCAAAAGATCTACCTACTTCTGATTCTGAGATTGATATTGCACTAGCTTCAATCGCGCAGACAGCAAAAGTTGAATTGAGAGCAAGGTCGCTTGGCAAGCTTCACCAAGATTCTATCTGAGCTCGCTTGCTCGTGCGTTGCCGAAAAAACATCTTCAAGGTCAAGGTGTCGTGCACTTCTTTAAATATTACCATAGTTAGGATAAGTTAGGATATGATATATTAAGAATATGATCTTGTCGCATATGTCTTGGTCATGCGTCTGAGATGTTGAAAGCATTATAAGAATGTGTTGTTGACATCTCTCGTCAGCAGTTCTGGGTGTCATTAGGTCTGTTGGAATGCACTAGTATAGCACTAAGAGTTGGTAGTTATGATGCTTGAAGAACTCTTATCTTCTTACTGGCTCTTCTTCTTGTCAAAAAGATAATCTGTTATGGCCCTGGCGACTGTGCCTTGTCCTTCTTAAGCAAGCAATAAGAAGAAAATATTAATTTGACACTAGTATTCATTTTATTCGTACATCATCTTAGGTAGGGCTCCTGCCGAATCAAAGTCATTTCATTTATCCATGTCCATGGCGACGTACGCTTTCGCAAGCGTGTGGGCTCTCTCTGAATTCCAGCTCGATAATCCCTGGGATATACGACAAATTCCTTCGTCGTCCGTGACTTCCTGTAGTCTGAGAACAGCCATCCTATGATGCAGCGCGATCCCTCCGATTTCTACAATGGGTAACAATTGAGCAAGGATTGGCGAGGATGAGGATGAGATGATATAATGAGTTCAAAACCTTAAGACTTCAAGAGAACTTACTCCTTGCTTGGATGGGATTTACTGCCTTCTCAAGCCCAACCGCTTGACTAACATGAACACCTCCCTCCATGAGATCTTCATCAGAAGGTGCGAGGAGTATCCTTCCTAGGTCGATTGCATCTGATCTCCTCTGAAGCTTCATTGTCTTGAAATCCCTGCTTGTATACCACAGCTCTTCTTTGTGACAAATCATGGTCAAGGTAGAACGAATAGGGAGCACTTCAACGGTAGAGGCGAAGCGGACTGTAGGTTGACGGCGGGTAGGAAAGTCAACAAGGAGCTGGTCGTATAGGTCAGTGGGTGCACCTGTCGTCATGATAATATTTTGATCAGAAGAGTGTGTTATGATTTGGTTTTCTGCCTGTTCCTTTGTTGCTCTGTGCAGTATCTAAGTTCCATTGTGAATTGAGGTCGCGTTTGTTGTCAAACCCATGTCGTTGATGTGTCCGGACGGACAATTACAACTGTGTAGAAGTTGATGTTGCGAACCCTCGAGGAGGTTGGTGGTAATAAATGATGGCGTGTTGAACTTATTGCGTCGGGCGGACAATTACAATTGTAATTGTATATATATGTATCCTCCATAACAAAAGTAAGTGTAAAAGTTGAAGCGGTGATCAACCAATCTGAATAACACTCATAAAATTAACCCTACGCACATTTTTAACCTTCCGGCGCGGCCGATAACCCTTCTTGAGATGCTCATCTCGAATCTCGAGTATACAAGATGTGCATCCTCAAATCTCCCGCCATATCTTGACATCACCAGCTGATTTTGATTTTTGTGAGTTGAGGAACATCAAAAATGCATCCTTTGCGCCGGATGCGGAGGAACAACCTGCCGCTCATTACATACTTCTCATACAACAACAACAACAACAACAACAACACCAAGACGATGATGACGAAGCAGCTGATACGACGACCACGACTGCTCACCGCAGTGACGACGACGGTTCTTCTCTCCGTCGCCACAGTAATATCTGCCTTTGCGCCGCCGCAGTCGTCGTCATCGCTCATCACAAATCATCAACAGCAACAGCAGCGCATCACTTTTTCTCCTCTTCACAGCAGCAATCCAAATCAACAACAACAGCCCTCATCATCAGACGAAGAGCTCACCATCGAAGGGTACTCACGCTGCCTCTCGCCATGGGAAGCCCAACGATCCGTCAAGAATGAATCGCGGCAGTACAGCATTATTGATCAGAAGCCCAAGTGGCAAAAGCCCATTTCGTTGGTGCCGAAGGGAATGAAGAAGGTGATTACGAAGCCGAAGAAGCCGGGGAGTCTTATTTTGTTGAGGTGTGGGGAGTCGAAGTGGACCAAGACTGGGCGATTTACTGGCTGGGGTGAGTAGAGTGTGCATGAAATTATACTATGTATGTGTGTGTTGTACATATATATGTTCTTTGCAACTAACTAACTAACTAACTAACACGATGACAATGTATAAATTATCATGCTCAACACACAACGCCGCCATTCCAACAACACAGCCGATCCCGACATAATCAAACCCGGAATCCTCGAAATGGAACACGCCGCACGCCTCCTACTAAGCGAGGGCTACGAACCAGACATCATCTACACATCACGATTAACACGCGCCGTCAAAAGTACATGGACGGTCCTAAACGAACTCAATGCACCATATCTCCCCGTCTTTAAAAGTTGGCGTCTCAATGAACGAAATTACGGAGCACTTACCGGATTGAAAAAGATGGATGCTGCCAAGGAACTGGGTGTAGAGGTGGTACAGGCATGGAGGAATTCGCTCAAGGCTCGACCGCCGCCCATGAAGAAGGATGATCCATATTATCCAGGGAATGATCGGAGGTATGAGGATCTGGCGGAGGATCAGATTCCGTTGACGGAGAGTTTGATGGATTGTATGGAGAGGGCGAGGCCGTTGTGGGAGTATGGGATTGCGAAGGAGATTGCCAAGGGGAATACTGTTTTGGTTGTGGCGCATACTAATACGCTTCGTGGGTTGATGAAGGTGATTGATGGTGAGTGTGATATGTATGATATGTTGTGTATTATGTTGATGCTATGTTGTAACACAACATCACTGACATCTTCCTTAACTATATTCCACTTCTTCACTCAGACATTGGTGACAATGAAGTCCAAGAAGTCTCCATGCCAGCTGGTATTCCATTTGTCTACAAATTCGATTCCAACATGCAACCTCTTCCACCAGCAGAGGGTAAGTTATCTCAGGCACACACTTCTGGAATCTTTCTTGAGAAGCCAGGTCTGCTCAAAGAGGCACTCAAGAAGACTGAGGAATGGAATGAAGTCGTCCCTGGTAGTTTTGGACAAAAGCCCACAGTGGTCAATCGTGTCTCTTCATTGGAAAATGCTCTAATGAAGCTCAAGGATGATCAGGCCATGTCTGCAGGACAGAGAGGTGGTGTAGTTGTGGATCCAAATGATGATGGACAATTGATTATTACAAATAACCTTGCCGAGTTTGAAGAGATTGATGCCGAGTTTGAAGACTTTTCCGATAGTGCTCAGGAAGAAGAGGCTCTTTCTTGTGCGTTGCCGAATATTCAAAAGGCTGATGAGATTGCTCCTGGTATTATGAAACAGGGCAAATCAAAAGATCCCGTGGTAGTTTTCATTCGACATGGGAGGACGCCTCATAATAACTTGGGTCTCTTTACGGGATGGGAAGATCCACCGCTAGCTCCTGATGGAGTAGAAGATGCAAAGAATGCTGGGAAGTTATTGAAGCTGCATGGGTTTGAGTTTGATGTTGTGTATACATCATGGTTAACGAGAGCAATTGAGACTGCCTGTAAGTGCATAGCTGCAACAAATGCATATGATTTGTCTCTGCTACATAATGCTAACTTTTTCTTACCTTCTTATGCGCAGGGTATTGCATGGATGAGCTAGGTGACACATGGGTGCCACTCATCAAATCTTGGCGTCTCAACGAGAGAATGTATGGAGCCCTCACAGGGAAAAGCAAGCAAATGATTGCCAATGAGTACGGAGAAGATCAGCTGAAGAAATGGCGACGTGGGTTCAAGATTTTACCACCGCCAGTATCCTCTTACTCATTGAGTTACCCTGGGAACGACTACAAGCGTACCAAGTATGTCAGAGACCTAAGAATCTCTCTCTCGGAAACTATCAATCGCAGCTGGGAGGCGAGAAAGTTGCAAATCCATCGTAAATTTCCAAAGAGTGAAAGTCTACACACTTGTATGAAGAGATCTATCCCATACTACACTCAAAGAATTGTTCCCGAGGCAGTGAATAAGGGGAAACGAGTTCTAATTACTAGTCACGAGAATGCAATCAGAGGTATCCTCATGCATCTTTGTGAGATCCCTGAAGAAGCAATGAATCAGTTACACCTTCCAAACGGGCTGCCTTTGGTGTATAATGTCAAGAGGAAGTGCATTACGCTCCTTGATGATGGAAGTGGTGTGGATCCAATGACGAAGCATGACTTTGGTCCAGCAGCACAATATCTATTCCGGCCATGTGAACTCGATGATGACTTCTTTGATCAGATGGAACAACAGGCTTTGCAGAATCAGCCGGAAGAAGAAGTCGAGGCACCACCGGCGGTGCAGAACCAGACAGAGCAAGCTGAAGCTGATGATGCAGCACCGGCCGATGATGCACCAATAGAAATTATTGAAAAAGTCGCAGCAGCAACTCGAATGGTAGAAGTTGTAGAGGGTATGACGGCGGAAGAAGCAGCTCTCGTAAGAGCACAACGACTTTCAGGATCACCAATCATCGAGGCTGCTGATGAAAAACCTGTACCATCTCAAATCACTGAAGGAATGACGGCGGAAGAAGCTGAAGCGGCCAGAAGTACTCGCTTGCACCAACAGTGAAGAAAGAACAAGTGGGGAACAAATAAGTAGTTGCATCACACTTGACAGAGGTTTTAGGAAGTAGTTTGCAGTAATGATGCTGAATATGGCTACGTCACGTTTAGGAAGGTATAATAATGGTGTTTAACATGATCTCATTACATATAATTTTGTCGTGGCCTTATATTAATCCAGCATATCCAGCATATGCAGCATCGTGTGTGCTAACAATTATTGCTCTCTCTCTCTACACTGAACTGACCAGTATAATTTGCCGTGTGTTTTGGATATTTTTCATAGCATAATTATCGAGTAATCGGTGAAGTGGCTGCTAGCTGCTGTCAGTCGACTATTTCACACGCACATTTGTAGGATACACAAAAGACGACATCAAAAAATATTTCTCTTGTGTTTGTGTGAGTATCTGTGTGATGAATCGTCATCATCATCTTCTTCTAATGAACTCGCTGCCTCGTAGAAGGAGTATGCCCACATCATGACATCTTCTGAAAACGTTACTCTCTTCTTTGTCTCCTTCTTATCGACTGCTGGCGGCTCAGTGTCAATGCTGCATCCTACGTCTTCTTCTGCATCCACCTCTTCACGTCCACAGACATCATCTATAGACGACTCTATGGCTTCCCTTCTTTCATTGCTTTCCTCTCTCGATTCATCTTGATGCGCATCGTTCTCTTCTGTGTGATTTAAAGCGGCCTTTGGTAGCGGCTGGCTGTCAACCAAATAAAACTCTTGTGCAAAAGAATCTCTCATCGTTATTGAGTATATTGATGTGAACTTGTCAACAGCTCCGGTAGCAATTATAGTGGTCCCGTCCAGGTGTTGCGTCCGTGGGCCGTGTTCAGGAATGGAGAAGCCTTATCTTGTAAGTTCTTTTGTAGTGTCGAATGATGAGTGAGTAGAGATTCTTTACAGCGTTAAATGTGAGCATATCGGGCGTTGGATCCTGTCCAGATGTCCAACGGATCCATGAATGGAGAAACTAGTCTTGTTAAAATTTCTATGGTGTCGAATGAGGAGCAAGTAGACATGCTTTACTGCGTTGAATAAAGCGTGACGGGCGTTGGAGGTAGGTTGTATGGACTTCATATCTATCACTCAAATCACCCACATGCACATGCAACGTGCGAAAGAACAAATTTGTGAGATGTCTTCTCAAATAACCCTATTTTAACCCTCCCAACCCTCTCCGATGACTTTCCTCTCAGTACATATCATCCGACCAACGCAACGTCTACCAAGCTTCACCATACACATCACAGGCAAGCGCCTCTTAAGCTTCACATATCACATCAGACCAACGTCTCAATGGAGTACAGAAGAAAAAGTTAGGTATCCGTATATGTAGCCAGACGTCTTCAATAACTTCGCTACCGCCCTTAACAGAGCTTTACTCTCTTTCATCCTCGTCATCATGAAGTCGCATCTTCTTGTCCTTACGCTCTGTCTCTTCCCTTTGAACCAATTGCCTTCGTAACTCTCGACGCCGCTCCTCTTTATTCTTCCAGGAGAGGGAGAGCGATAGCGATAATGATTTGATTCAATTCCATTTCCAACTCCACAACAACCAATGCCACTTTCTCGAGTTCCCTCGCAATATCTACCTGTGTAAAGACACCAAGTTTAATAACAGCCTCTTCAGCAATACTCCCATCATCCTTCAAAAATCCACAGACAATGATCTTGGCCTTGGCGAGATTTGGGTTGTCGCTTCTGGCGGTGCCACCAGAGTCACGTGGCTGAACTAGTAGCACCACCACGACTGTCAGAGAATCAGTGAAGGCATAATGATAGTTATATGGTATAGACAATGATGTATGACAGCTAGTAGTGGGGTTGGGGAGGCAACGCTCATGTGCGTTGGCATACTTAGATTGTCTGCACAACTATTGTACCTGCTGTGACCAAGAGTAAATAAGCGCTGCGACACATGCAAACATTCACATACAAACACAACTTCAGGTGTCGTCGAAGAACACTCTTGGGCCAGTGGTGTGGCAATAATAATAAAACCATGCCATCAAGGAAAAAGGCACAGGGAAAGGCAAGGAAGGCAGCCAAAGCCGAGAAGGCGGAAGAAGAGGGAAAGAAACAGTCGGCAGTGGGGGCCAACACTGAGCAGCAGCAAGCGGTCAGTGCGCAGATTCAGCGGCTGCAGCTATACAAGATTTGTTTTCAGAACACTTCGACGACGATGACACCGACGATAATAATTGATTGCATGAGCATACTTCATTGCCAGCGCACCTTATCCTTGATGATAGCGAAAGTCAGGCTCGTATTCATGTAGAACTTGCATGCTTTTTTTCTGCCAAACAACCGGAATTTTTCGATAGCAATGCATGACGACATCCATACACTGGTGAGCTTCTTCAGGAAGAAGATACCATGCTGTTGCTTAGATGAGAAGAGGAAGAAGTCAAGTCTGTATCGAAAGAGCGGGACTTTGTTGCCCAAACTCAGCCTGTCTGGTCAATTGGTGAAACGTAGTAAAATGCTGTACTGCACTCTCGGTGCGGCATATGACTAATTATTCTCCCGAGAGTGTCTGATGAAAGATTGGAAAAAGACACTGCAACATATATGCACTAGTTTTTGCAGAATAAAGCAGGGACAGTGACTTATATCATCCGACACCCGATGCCAATGTCTATATGTAGAACTAGAAGTGGCGGTGAGGATTGTTGGAGAGAGAGGTTTATGAATGAGGACAGCGGAGGTTGTCTTTCAGGTTGTGTTCATTATATTTGTCCAGGGTAGGGGTAGGGGATGGAGGAAATGATCAATGTCACGGTACAAGGTACAGGAAGTTGATCGTGAATGCCAGCATACAAGTGACCTCGTTGGTCATAGTCATTGTGAGAAGGTGGAGAAGCAAGCATTGCTGCCTGCTCCTTGTGTATGGCTCCGATTTGTGGGTGATGCTACAATATGTAGTCTATAGTAACACGTACAAGGTGTAGAACTGTCGCCTTAAGCACGTTATGTATGTCAAAGGAAGAGTTTGTAAAGAGACCAGTTAACTCATAATCGTTGCATCAGAAGAGGGGAGAAGCACACTGCTACTGCTACCATGGTGACAAGGATCATTATCCGTCGCATTATTTCGGGGAAAACAAAAACAGCGTCGACGGCGAAAGATTCTAACCAGGACGACGTCAACCAGCTGAAAGATAATAAACAAAGAAGTGATGATGATGATAAGAAGCATGACAGCAAAGAGGTAAGTGAAGGGGCTCAGAAGCTTTGCAGCTTCAAAAGTTGTCAAAGTAAAGCCGCAGATAGAGGAGTCTTTGATGGCCAACACTCTTCCAACCATGACGTGTTTTTCAACGATGACACAACAGATGACGGAAAACAAGTGGACATGCAACGAGACTCTAGTACTACTAGGAAACGCCCTCTTCTTTCAAACGATGCAGCTGGTCGAAGGCAGAGGCAAAAGTTTATCGATTTGAATGATGTTCCACCAAAGCTGCCAATCAAAAGCAGCAGGAAAAACGGTTCTTCAAAGTACGTAGGAGTCACATTCTATAAAGCCATGAAGAAATGGGCGGCGAAGATTATCATTGATGGAAAGGTACGATTCATTGGCTATTGGCTATTATGATAACGAAGAAGAAGCTGCAATAGATTATGCTCGTGCAAAATTCAAGTACAAAGAAGATCATCTTCATCTGCCCTCGTCCATTCCCAAAGAAATGGAGGAGAGGCACCGTAAAGCGATAGCTGATGCAATAAAATCTGTCCAACAATCCAAATACGAAGGAAATCGGAAATCCAATCGTCCGCATCAGCAGAAGCAGAAGCAGGGCTCGTTACTTTTTTGATAATTTCACATTCGATAAACATGTCAATTTAAAGCTATTCCGTGTGAGAGAGATGAACAGTACCATTGTCATCACCAACGATCAAAGCAGCAATTCGCGAATCATTGCACGGCGAAGCAATCGCTTTCATCACCCAGACCGTTTGTGGTTTGTCCTTGGTGTTGTTGCCGTCCCAAATAATTTGAACCATCCCTTCCTCTTTTACCAGATATCAAGCGAGAGAGAATGAAATGCAAGCAACACCATTGCTACGGCTGGCTCATTCAATCTCACCATAAGTTATCATCAATCAGTGCAACACATCCAGCATACACTGCACAATCCTTGGTTACATCACTCTTACATGAATATTCATCATCTTGCTCCACGCAGCACATGTGATTGTGACACAACTCTTTGCAGGTGGACATACCACTACTGCTAACACCGCAGGCAATGGTCACTTGCTCTGCAAGTTGTAGCATCTCTTGCTGATTAGTTGAGTAGTAGGTTGATTGCACTTTGCTCGGATCATTCCTTTTGTCGGCATGAAGAGCATTATCTCCTAAAGCTAGCACCAAAACGATGCATGTGACGACGCCCACTACAATTGACAAAACAGATACAATAACTTGGCATCGAACCACCCATTCTCTCATATTCGTTTGAGCCGATATGTTTCCATCTTCTTTACCGCCTGCATCATCATCCCCATCACTGTTGAAACCTAGTTTGTCTTCCTTGCTTCCTTGGAGCGTAGAGCTCAGATACATCCAGATTTGAGTTCCAAAGAGGAAATCTTCGAAATCTATTCGCGGCTGATTGATTCTCTGCCTCTTGAATCATTTGCACCAATCCTTTTGACCCCATTGATTCTGCATCGTCATCTTCGTCTTGCTCTCTCATCTGATGATCAATATCCTTCTCATTCCCTTCGTTCTTCCGGTAGGCAGCTGTGCCAAGTTGCTGCTGCTGCTGCGCTGTCGTTCCCTTCTCGTTATAAAGGGGAGGCAGCTCAACCGAAACAAAACTTCCCCTGCCTGGCTTTCTACTACATTGATCCAAAATTGAGTCAGCGATAGAATGCCGCTGCGGTCTTTCGCTTGTCTTTACCGCTTTGACTTTGAGATAGCTTGTGTCTATCATCTTTGCCTTTTTTCTTCCGAGCTGGTTTGGATGTTGCTCTCCCTTCACCTTTCGTTGGCACTTGCAACACAACAAGTGAACTATTGCCATACTTGGGGGCAATTTCACCCCGAAATGGAGGCATATTATCAGCTGACTCCAGGCTTGATGAAGAGGGTGATCGTGCAAATTGCCCCCAGGAGATGGATTGAGTGGTTCGAGTATTCGACTCGGCTGTTGTATCACTCTCAGGCCTGCCAACAAGAGACCTAACATCACTCCCCCATTCAATGTTAGAGAATGAGTTGGAGTACTCTCGACGAAATGTAGGATTGTTGTTGTTGGCAGTGGGGATGGAGCGTCGAGCTGTGGACTGCTTCTGCTTCTGCACGTCGGCTTGAGGGTTGGAAGTGGAAGGTATAGGTGTCGTCATAGTTTATTATCCAACAACATCTTCTATAATTGTGCAACCACTGCAACAAACTACATCATAGTGCTCGCTACCGTTCGCTTTGAGGAGGTCATTTCCCCGCCTGTGAAGGAATGGGGACATTGAGTACCGGTCATAGCGCTCATTTTTAATTCCTACCCTACATACATAGCCCTCGTAGTTGCGGGAGCTGAATTACAGAAGAAAGAACTACTCTCAATCTGTCTAAGCACGTACCTGCCCCTCGACAGCTGCTCATTTTGCTTTATTTCAAAAAAGGTACTTAAGCTCCCGTGTGAAAAGGGATACCTGCACCGAAGTAGATGTAGATTAAGCCCAGGCAGGCTGGGCTGCGATAATAATAACAAGTGTTTATGGTACATGGACCATGGAGTGCGGATGTTTGATTGATGTGGGTGTGTATGAGTATGACTTCAGAATGTTTGGTGTTGTTGTGATGAGTTGGATTATTACATATGCCAGGGGAAAGGAAAGGAGGAAAGGAATAATTTATCACTCACTCAGCTTTATGATCAGTTAGAGAAATAGTATCGTGATAGTTATGCATTATCACTCTTCACACTAAGTATATTCCAAGATACTCCTGCTTCTTTGCCTATCCTTGCCTTGCCAACTTCATCCCATTTCCAATACAGACTGCGATAATATGTGTTTGTGATACATGGCGTGGTACGGAATGTTTGATTGATGTGGGTGATGTGTTAAATCCTGTATGAGTAAAACTTCAGAATGTTTGGTGGAAAAAAAAGGAGGAAAGGGGATTTATCACTCACTCAGCTTTTATGATTGTTAGATAAGTAGTATCGTGATAGTTATGCATTATCGCTCTTCACACTAAGGAAATTCCGAAGATACTCTGCTTCTTCACTTCATCTTTGCCAAGTTTGTCCCATTTCCAATATGGCACAGAAACGCAATATGGCACAGGCACGAGCTCTATCCCATCAATTAATGGAACTTGCCTCCTCTTCAGAATAGTTCTGGCTAGAGGAGATCTACTCTCTCCAATGAAATGTGACGGGCCATCCACTTCGATGCAAACTTGCTTTCCATTCATCTCTACAAGGGCGTCTATGCGATAACCACTGTCCAAGAGCACCTCTTCTTTTGGATCAAGACCGATGTATGATAGTTGCGCCACCACATCACCCTGGAACTTTGTACCCTTGGCTCTTCGGAGACGAAGACGTTGTAGCATCTCTCTTGAAGGTCTACTGGTAGCCCGGGCCCGGGAGGGGAAATTTCATTTGCTTCCCACAAATGCCATTGGTGGAGCTTTGTGTAGTGTTCAATTTCAAAGCCATCTTCCTTTTCAACGCACTTATTGATGAAATGAACATTGAAAAGGGGCGCTGCATCGACATCTGCTACTGCATATGACCATGCAATGTTAGCAAGATCTTGATTGTTGCAGGAATCAATCAGGTTTGCAGCAGTCGGCACAAATGCCAAGAACAGCTGCTTGTCGGTAATGCCCATGGTAGAGTATGACCAAAGGAGATTGACAACAGCTTGTGATTTACTAAACTCTGTTTTACGTTGGATGGCAGCCTCGGCAACTCTCTGAAACAGCTCGGGATGATGAACTCGAGCAGTAGCATACGCCCATACTAAATTGGAAAGATTTTGAGGATGAATCGATCCAAGTTTCAAGTCCAGCAATATGATTGGCCACCTTCTCGAACAGTTTTGGATGACGAACATTAGCAGTGGCATATGCCCACACTATGTTGGAAAGATTTTGCGAGTTGAACCGACCCAAGCCGTCAGATTCAGCAATATGATTGGCCACCTTCTCGAATAGTCTTGGATGATTAATGCCTGCAGTGGCATATGCCCACACAATGTTGGAGAGAGCTTGTGGATCGGACCGATCCAAACTGTCAGATTCAGCAATATGATTGGCCACCTTCTCAAATAGTTGTGGATGGTGCATGTCAGCGGTTGCATAAGCCCATACCGTATTGGACAGTGCTTGTGGATTGAATCGACCTAAGTTGCATACGCCCACAATGTATTCGAAAGCTCTTGTGGTTTGAATCGATCCAAGCTATCAAGACTAACTATATGATTTGCCACCTTTTCAAGTAGTTTTGGATGAGGAGTACCAGCAGTTGCATACGCCCATAACTGCTCATTTTGCAAATAAACCCAAATTTCAGGATCCTACCTGGTTAAAAAGGTAATTAAGCGGGCACCTGTACCGAAATTGTGTGGATTAAGCCCGGGCAGACTGCGATAATATGTGTTTGTGATACATGGCGTGGTACGGAATGTTTGATTGATGTGTCACACCGTCCTACCAGTACCTTTGGACACACATACAATACAACTCATATCTTTCTCGTTTCTCGTGTCGGCGATAAGCATTCAAATTGCTTTCTCACCGTTATGTCAATCATCGCCGATAAAACACTCTTTGTCTGAGGCTAGCAAGTACTACGCCTCACATGTTAAATATAACAGTCAATCAACCAATCTATACTACTAGTATTCTACTCAATTCAACTTCGTATATAGTTGGATGGGACACAGTAAATTTACTCCCCTATTACTTTAATCAACGCAATAATGACAAGAACACCAACCAGCAAATCCTGGGTTTATGCCTTCAGAATCCAAACGCAACTTGGTAACAACCGCAAAACTTCGAAAAGCTCACAACCGAGCATGGATTTTCATACGTACCACATGGAAGGCCTACGCGTCGCCAACGGTAGCAAGAAAAAGGTCAAGTTCCTCGTCTTCGATAATCAGATCATCGACCAGGAGGCTGAGATCATTCATCCTTCAAAACGAAAAGTTCATTCAATTTGCCGATCAGACCGGCCTCAACGACCAAGCTCGCTTCGACGCTTTTGCTGAAACCATCGATGGACATGTGCAGGAGCTCTTCACGTCATTCGAAATGACGGCACTGGATGGTACAATCCAGCCCATCAAGATGCCGACACCGATGAAGGCTTTGTCCGCATGCTCCGAGCACTTTTCGTACTATGGTGTAAGCACAATAACCCTGCTGACTCTTTAGCGACAAGAATCCTAAGCTTCGAGTGGAAGAATCATTACCATACGTGGCACCTTCTTCCGCCCCAAGTGAGTGGAAGTACGTCTTCAGAGTCTTTTGGAGAATCCATGACATGTTGCCCCTTATTGGTGACCCTACGACGGATGAGGCGAAACTCAAGACATCATGGAACGGTCCTAACTGATGAGGCAAGGGATTATATCATTGATGAAAAGGAGGTAGACCCTTTTGATACAGAGAACCACGGCGCCGAGCAAATCACCTACACTGATCTCTTCGACTTACTAGAGCCCTTTTGGAACCGCAAGTACAAGAAGAAGTATGAGAACTTCGTAGAGGATAAGAAAGGAGGAAAGCGCAAGAGGGATGATGATGAGGATGCAGATGATGATGATGATGATGACGGCCACGACAACCGTAGGAACAGGAATGGCAAACGTCAGCGTAATGACAACCGCAAGGGACGTGGCAATGGCAACGGAAAGCGAAACGATAGGAATGGAAGGCGCAATGATCGCGGCGGAGGAAAGCGTAACAACTTCGACGCACCATGCCAACTTCATGAGGGCGGAGGTCACCCATACAAAGCTTGTATCTTCTGCCCTAGTGGCAATAACTTCAAGGCGGACAGGGCAAAGCAGTTCTACGAATCTGGCAAGGCTCCTCAGTGGTACAAGAAGACTTACGAAAACAGAGTCCTCAACGGCAACGGCGGTGGAAAGCAGCAACAGCAGTACTTCATTCAACCGCAACCCGGAGCTTCCTTCATGTCAATTGCACCTGCTTCAGCCCCTCAACAACAGTTGCCTCCTACAGTTCCAACCTACTTCGCTGGCCAAGGGATTGGACAACCAGCTCCAGGCCAACTCGCTCCAACGTTTGCGACAGGCACAACTTCGACTGCCCCAGCTCAGAAGCAACAGGCGTACACTATCCGTACCGATGCAAGTGGAAAGCAGTATCTTGTTCCCATGTGAGACGCCGACCTACGGGAGAACGAAACTTATGCCGATGTTACAAGTATGAATTCTGAAATGATCACCGGGTATTCAAACGCCCCAACCGCTTTACAAGTCCAGAAGGATCTTCTATCAGCGCCGATGTCTGACCCCACTATCCTTCCAGATGGTGTCTCCTTGCAAAGAGAGGCTGTTACAGCCGCGTCCATCGTAAGAGCCAATCAATGCTCCCAAACAAGTGTCCCTCAAGTCAAATTGGACCCAGTATATAGTCTACTGAAGGATTCGAGCCCCTTTCCAACTAGCTCCTTCGAGTTGTCCGAAGACGACCTCGCCAATGTTTTTACAATGCTAACTGATGATAACGCGGCCGACACGCTTATTGAAAATGTGCCGACAACAAATGATTTTGTTTGCCTTGATGCCTATGCGGCTGCTGATCCAACTTACAACAGCATTCAGTGGCAGAATCCGGTGGATGCAGTTCCTCCACCATGGGACTATGGGACCTTTCCAAATACGGGTATTGAAGTCTTTCAAGCAGAGCTTACACCCCTCGGTGCTGCTCTTGAGCTTGATCCCGTCCCATCTACGTGCAATGAGCAATCAGTGGACCCTCAATTTGATATCGAGTTCGACTGGACCACTGCTGAAGTTGTCTTCCAGTCCGACACCAATGGCAATACAATTCCTATGGCTACTGCTTACTGCCTTGTCAAGTCCGTCAATGGAGTCCGCTGCAATCGTTTTCCTGAAGTGCCTTTTTGATACCGGTGGTTCGAAATCTATGGCACACCGGAGTGTCCTTCCAAAGCAGGCCCGCCTCAAGGCTTCGCCTGGATCTATGTTATGCAATACAATTGCTGGGAACTATCAACCTGTTGGGATCTTAACTACTGAAGACATGAAGTTCCCCGAGTTTGATGCAAACCTGTCAGTGAACTCCCATGACTTCTTGGTCTTTGAGCCAAAATGCAGTTTCGATCTTATCCTCGGGAATGATTTCCTCGTCAAGATTGGCCTGAAGATTCATCTTGACACTTTGGAATTGGAGTGGCTAGGAAAGAAAATACCGATGAACTCCCGTTTTAGCAAAGAAAGACTCAGTGCAGCTGTTGACAGCTGCTTGGTAGAGAGAGAGGGATGACGACCTGCAGAATTATCTTGATTGTTTTGCAGTCGCTCTTGGAGATTCAACCTATGATGAAATGAATGTCGATCAAGCCGTCCGTGAGAATTGTGCACATCTAACCGAATCCCAACAGAAGGATCTACGATCTTTACTGTTCAAGCATTTCAAAGCTCTTCGACGGCACACTGCATACTTACAACGGCCCCAAGATGGATATCGAGCTTCAAGACGTGCTAGTCCAGTTCACCGCCGACTTACCCAACACCTCGCGTTTCATCTCGAGACTTTCAAAACTGAGATACTTCGTCTGTGTGAGATTGGAGTGTTAGAGAAGGTCATTGGTCCTACGAGCTTGGGCCCTGCCATCATTCGCCGTCAGTAAGAAGGATGGAAAGATTCGAATCGTTTTACAGACCTTCGTGAGCTCAACAAAGTGATTCAAGCCCCGCGACTACACTCTGCCATCAATTCAGGACCATCATCCGCCAGCGTTCTGGCTTCCAGTTCATGACCAAGATCGATTTAAAGCATGATGTTTTATCCTTTGAAGCTTACTGATCAAGCAAAAAGAGCTGGCTACTATCTCGCTGCCGTTTGGTTTATTCCGCTTACACACGAGCCCCAATGGGTCTTCGTAATTCTCCTGCCTTCGCTCAAGCCGCTATTGAACAATGCCTAGATGGTATCCCTGACGTCTGTGCCTACATCGACGATATAGCTATTTGGAGTGATACTTGGGAGGAGCATGTCGCAACTCTGCAGAAGGTTCTATCTCGCCTTGAAGAGGCTGGATTTAGTATCAACCCCCTGAAGTGCGATTTTGGTATTGCAGAAGGGACTTCCCGGTCAGGCCAAGAGATGGTATCAAACCTTGGCAGAAGAAAGTCCAATCAGTGGTAGACCTCCAACGGCCTACTAACGCAAGTCAAGTCCGAACCTTCGTTGGTTTAATCAATTGGTACCGCGACTTCTGGCCCCGCCGAAGTCATCTACTCTCACCCTTCACTCAGCTAATCCGCGGTTTGAAGGAGAAGAAAGCCCCTGTCGAATGGAACGATCATCTGGAGAAGTGTTTTCAAGAAGTCAAACAAGTCATTGCCGCAGATGCACTCTGTGCATACCCCGATCACAACAAGCCTTTCGAAATCTATACGGACAGCAGTGACTACCAACTTGGAGCAGCTATCTTGCAAGACGGTCGGCCTGTTGCCTACTACTCCAAGCGATTGTCTGGTCCTCAAACTCGGTATTGTACCTCGGAGAAGGAAATGCTAGCCATCGTGGCTACTCTGCAAGAGTATCGCACGATGCTTTTCGGTGCCAAGATCAAGATTTTTACTGATCATCGGAATCTCACCTTCACCAATCTCAACAACCAACGCGTCCTGAGATGGCGCTGCTTCCTTGAAACCTTCAACGCCGAGTGGAACTACCATCCTGGAAAACTCAATGTTCTCGCTGATGCTTACAGCAGACTTCCCAAGTTTGATTACTCTGGCCCGGAGGAGAGGCAGGATGATCTGTCTTCAATTGCAACTCCGTTCAATCCAGATCCTGAAGCTACTTTTGAAACCACCTTTGAAGAACAGTTTGCTGAATTAGCAAGTGATGGCGAATTTCCAACAGAGCAATTTCTTTCATTCATGAACCTTCCGTCGACTGTACAGAATCCTCTTCGGTATGAATGGCTAGCTGAGACGCAAGCCAGCTGTGCAGCATTGCAACAGTGCCTCGTGCAAGCACCAACGCTCTATCACCGCAAACCTTTTGGTCGCCATGATATTGAGCTAATTTGCTATACTCAGACCCCTGATGACGAATCAAGCCTCAAGATTGTTCTTACTGATGAGACTGTCGATGCAGCTGTGGAATACTTCCATCTACTGCTGAACCACCCCGGTTCCAAGTCTCTCTCGCATGCACTTTCCAAGTTCTATCATCCACAACTGGCTGCCCGAATATCTGCCTTCAATTGTGACATCTGTCAACGAACTAAGATCGGCCAGCGTGGATACGGTCACTTTCCCCCAAGATCAGTTGAAGACCTTTACCCTTGGAAGCAATGCGATGTCGACCTTATTGGTCCTTGGTATGTTAGCACCTCGGGCCGCAGCGGCAAGTCCTACGAGTTCTACGCTCTCACAGCTATTGATCGTAGGCTACTGGATTTCCAGATGGACAATTATGATCATAGCGCCAAAACAATGTGAAA